>JBAMJV010001067.1:35000-135516 GCA_037951105.1 Echinarachnius parma | reverse complement strand
GCTATTTAATCATTATATCAATAAAACATCACATGCATACTTTTGTATGAAAATGGTTGAAACCAATGCCTTTTAAAAAAAGCGCCCTCTTGTGTTTGAATGGCTCTTTTTGAATGATAACAGGCTTTTTACTTAGTCGTTTGTAATTTTGTATGCCTTTCGAGCATGGTGGAGTTATAACTATTAGTTTATAATGTTACTGTGCAGGTTTTAGCTACTTAAGTTCAGCCTTACCAAAACTAAACTACCCCTTTAAGTTGTTCTAATCATTGTATCCACTGCAAAGGTATTGTTTTAGTGATTTGCAAAAGCTTTTCCGTCTAACATTTTCTCTCAAATCCATTTGTAGTTTGTTCCACAAATGTGGCTCTGAAAAATAATGTTGATTGTTTTCCAACGTTTGTTTTAATTTTGATAACGCTTATATTCCGTGTTCATACGGATGAGCAAGAGATGAGGGACCTAGTAACTTTGTTGGCATGTGCAAAAAGTAATTAAAGAGATCTAGTAACTTTGTTGACAAGTGCAAAAAGTGACTTTTAGTGATTAATCAAAATGTGTACATATTTCACGTTAATTGGGTGGGGTTTTTGTGCCAAGAAATGAGCAAAAATACAAGTGATATAACTCATTGCACTTACTTTGTACACGGCTTAAATTATCCCGTAGACACTTCAATCGTAAATATCTTTTCAACAAAATGGAAATTTGAAAAACCGAAACCTGTCCCATGCTTAGATCGATGGTTGTATCGGTATTGATATACAGTTATTTTAGTAAAATATTTGGGGATTAAAATAATCTTGATAAAGATTGGTTTTTATCTACCACGATAGTAATAGATAGGAATTCTCTTTATCATTAAGGCTTGACGGAGACGCTGGAGACGAGTTGACGAGTTCATGTTAGCGCCATCTAACGGTATTGACCACGTAGTCAGCAATAATGCAAACGTTTTTCTTCACTCGAATAATAAAGGCTTTACACAATTCTAACAAAGTGATATTAACGGAGTATAATAATGTGGGCATCCCGTGCGTAAAGTAAAGAAGGAAATTATGTACATGTATGCAAGATTTCGGCATTTATTTAATTGATGGAAAACCGTTAATATAAACCGTAATAACTTAGGTGCCCCGCCCCGCCAACCCCCACCCCCCCCCCCCCCCCCCCCTTCAAAAAGCAAAATGAAAATTACATAATAAAACAAAATACATATATTTACTGCAAGGGTCATTATACAGACTATCAGCCCATCATTGGCATGATTGGGACCCGCTGCAATCGATTGTATAAAGTTGCGATTAATTGCAGAACATGCGCAAATCGTAATTGGGTTCAATTGTGCATTATTTTCTGACTTGTTGCGATTTTAAAATCGATTGTAACTCTTTCTGCAACGGGGCTCTTGTTAATCATAACATAGCCGCGTTAGAATGATGTTATATCATAATACCCAGAACGTAATCGATTGTAACTCTTTCTGCAACGGGGCTCTTGTTAATCATAACATAGCCGCGTTAGAATGATGTTATATCATAATACCCAGAACGTAATCGATTGTAACTCTTTCTGCAACGGGGCTCTTGTTAATCATAACATAGCCGCGTTAGAATGATGTTATATCATAATACCGAGAACGTAATAAACCCCTCCTGTCTTCACATGTTTCTGTTAATTGATACATATTATGCAATATGGTTGGAGGGGAAAGTGAGGTGTAAAGCAAATTGGGGATGTAAAAGTTTACTGACAAACAATTAGGTAATGTAACACAATAGACGCAACCACTTGTGGCACTTAGGGATCGGGTGCTAGACTCTCTGCCCCCCCCCCCCCCCCCCCCCCCCCCCACCCCTCTTCCCATGTTAAAGCCCTTTGAGTATTTGTAAACATGGTACAAGTAATAATAATAATAACGGATCCATTGCTTTGGTTGTACGCTCATGATAAAGAAACACGTTATATAGTGGCTTAGTGCCGGAGGCAAGGGGGGGGGGGGGGGGGGGGGGGGGTGCCGTGCCCCCCCCCCCAAGAATTTAACATAATAATACAAAGTTCACAGGTAAATTATTTTGTACACACAAAGGGGAGTAGAGGGGAAGGGAGGGGAGGGAGGGGGGGGGGGGGGCTGGGGCTGGCTGCAGCCCCACGAAACCGTGTGTGTACGCCGTAGATTGCATCGACCTGTTTTCATACAAAATGATTGTGATTATTTTATAAAGAGCTTTATCAAGTTTTTTGTTTTTGCGCGTATTTCTTATATACTCCCACAGGTATCGGAATATATTTGGAGCACTATAATTTATATAACAACAAAGTTACAGAAAATGGTAAGTTATAAAAGCTATTGTTCCTCAACTGCGTGCAACCAGACGAAATGATTTGTCAGAAGGCTCACGGTGATTGGCATATTGCAGGGTAGTTTTCTGGCGAAATTTTGGAGAGATGCACTTAAAGGGACTTAGTAACATTGTCCAAATCCTCCAAACTTACGTGGAACTTCTCAAAAGCACGGGACATGTTTCGGTTGTTCACATTTCCATTTCGTTCAAGATATATTTACGATTTGTAGTGTTCAGATACGAAATTGTCTACGGTATAAATTTATCCCGTGTACAAAGAAAGTACAATGAGTTAGTGAATATCACTTTGCATTTGTGCTCATATCTCAGCCAAAAAACATCCAATTAACGGGACATTTTCACACAATATACTCTGTGGACATTATCAGATCAAACCAAAACACATTTTATTAATCACTCATCACTTTTTGCACTTGACAACAAAGGTACTAGTTCCCTTTAAGTTAAAGCACTCCATGGTGGTCTTTAATTCATCTACAGATACTTTCGTCAGTTCATATTGATGATCCGTGATCTAGCAGAGAAGGTGGAAAATAAACACGAGAGCTCGACTCATCAAACAAATGAAAGGCTCTCCAGGTGAAGCGATATTTGTATACAATACACTCACGAAGATAATGGGAACCTGCAACAACGATTGTTTTGTAGCGAAGACCGGAAAACAAATACTGTACTTATAACCGGCGTGACATGTAGGGTGATGTGGACACCGTAATGACAACTGTTAACAGACTGAGGTAGACCATGATTATACCGGGGAGATTTTGTTCTTCTCCCATTTCCATGATCAGCTGATTGGACAGCGAACAGGGAGCTGGACTGTTACTTCAACATGCTCTTTGATAGACAATGATACTAAGTACGCTTATACACCGTATACCACCTTTGTATGATCAGTCTGTTGGAAGGTTAGCGGTGGGATTTTGAGAGAAGGAACTATACGCCCCTTTTCAAAACTTGAATGTAAGTTAAATAATGACAACATCCATGATAATTGTGCATCAATCCATAACAGACCAAGCATTTCTGAAATTTCTTGTCGTCGTCATATAATTATTACAAACTTATTTAGTCACGCATGCGCGTACAAGTTTTTGTTCTGACTATTACAGGCGTGCTTCGATCCCTATATCTCTGGCCACTCCCCCGTACAGGATTGTGATCGATAACTTTCAATCTGTGGTTTATTCCAAAGAACTGCGTCCCTGTGTGAGTTAACGGCTGGTATAGGGACTGATATTCATCACAGCGAGAAATCGTCTGGTCATATTTCAAAGTATTTTGTCTATTTAACATTGTCACATGCATTGAATGTTGGAGCGCCCAACGGAACCAGCGGTCGGATCCCGCTCAAGCTGTTCGGCAAAACAAAGAAAAGGAAGAAAGTGTTTGTTTTTTTTTACGGCTGTTTTTCTGGAAGTTCTGGATTTTTACTTCCATTTGAAATGGTCATGCTAGTGGGTGGTTATCATATCGGACTATTGGAATGATTAGATTAACGTTTTGGTGCAGTCTGTCTGCTGCATTTCGTTGTGAATGCAGTAGGAGAAGACACCCATGTGACAATGTGAATGGTTGTGAACTTACATCAAAATTATACCGGACCATATTTATAACGAGATTATAAGTTCGTTCGTCCTGACCACTATTTTTTTTGGGTAACAAATCACTAGGAAATCATTCAGGACCAACCGAACCAATGACAACCAAGCCAGTATACTATATCATGTATATATGTAGGCCTGACTGATCATGCTGATGATGACAGGAAAAGGACCAGTTAAAGTCCATACTTACAAATTCAGTTTTCCCCAGGACTGGGAGAAGCTACCTCAGCACATCATCGAACTGCCCTCGTCTTTGGAGCAGTTCACGGTGGCTCTTGAAACCATTTAGTTCCCTTTTCAGGAACTTTACCCTCATCTTGATGCTAAACAGACGTTGATGAGTATTACCACAGAACAAATACTTACCATAGAACTAGATCAGTACCAGGACCCTAATACTAGGATATATCATAACGCTGCAAAGGTTGTTTCGAGGAGGTTGGAATCTCGGGAGTAATGAGGCGGAAGCGACGATCGACGCACCATCGAATCAGGTAGATATTTTTCTTCAAATTCCTAGCTACACTCACAGTTACATTTAGTTAAAAAGTCAAAATTAGTGAACATAATGATTTGTTTTTCCAAAAGTGATTGAGATATACTTATTGCATCTGCATTGTTTACAGGGGCGGATCTAGCTTTTTGCTAAGGGGGGGGGGGGGGGGGGTTTGACCCGAGCCGCGAAGTGGCGAAGTCCGAGCCGCGTAGCGGCGAGTGGGGGGGAGAGTCCGAGAGGGGGATGTCCACCCTCTCGGCGATTTGTTTTGCTATTTTGAACCCACGTAAGTGATTTTTTTTCACTTTTTTTTCACTTTTTTCACTGATACATTTTCACTTGGCAGCCCAAGTGTGGGTGTGGGGGGGGGGGGGGGGGGGGGTTAAACCCAATAACCCCCCTGGATCCGCCACTGGTTTATGTTCCCATATCTGTAAGAAATGTTCTTCTTCTTCTTCTCATACGAATACTTCTACACTTCCTCATGCAATTCTGAAGACTCTTGTAGTCGTTGTTGATTAACTTTATTTTCCTTTTGTATCAGCTTGTCAGCATGTCAGTGTGTTGTCATGATTATTATCGTATGCATTTCATTATTGGACTAAATTAATATGAGTATAGTTGGATGTGTAGTTCATATGTCCTTTCAAAGCATTATTCCTTGGTTAGGACCAAAGTATAAATGTCTAATTTTGATCAGTGAGTGTCTGAGTGATCACTATATCAAGTTTTCTTTTACGGTAATTTACCATATATCTTGTATCGAACGTTTCAATTTAGCAAAACAAATATCTAAGGCAATATTCATGCGATGTACGATGCTGGTGCTGTCCTTAGCAATATTCATGACGTAGAATATGTGTAAACTTGATTAGTGATCGAGTGATTATGTTGTAAAATGTTACAATAATTATATCTTTTAAACATAATGGAAACTGACCAGAAATATTTTGAATAAATGAAAATGACCAATGAAAAAAAAAATACATATTTTACATCGCTCATTTTAATTTATTCAATAATATCTTTTATCAAAATAGATTTCAATTTAGCAATCTAATCATGTTGTTTATCTTCACACAGTCGCTGGAAAACTTATAGCAGCGAGATATGAACTATAAACTGACAAAACGCTGTGCAAATGCAATTCGATAACCGTCATTTCGAATCGTGCTAATGGTGGGTTGAAGCCTGAAAATCAATATATCTCTATTTTCATTTCAGTAGTGGCGTTAGCACTGAATGACAGACTAACAGAGTGACAAAATCTGTTCTATTGTCGGATGTTTGTTATCGATTGTCCCTCCCTCCATCCCCAGTTTAACAAACAAAAAAGAAACCTTTTGTCGCATTAGCTAGTGCACCCTCGCTCAGCTCAAGGGGCCCATATGCCGTATCAACGTAATATGTCACCATTACCCATTCAATTGTGACTTTATACAGTCGCGTTTAGATAAAAGATAATCAAGAGAATTTCATTAAAAATACGTAAATTATAGAGACAGTTTTTTGCATTCTGTAAACTAAAACATTACACATTTTATTCTTCCTTTAAAAAAAAAAAAAGAATTCGCTGCGAGCAGGGTTCGAACCTGCGCGGGAAGATCCCATTGGATTTCAAGTCCAACGCCTTAACCACTCGGCCATCGCAGCGGGTAAGAGCAGTTAAAGTTAAAGGTAGTCAGTCTCCTTTGCATGCTTACAACATGAAGTTGCATCATAGCGAGCATTTAATTGAAGAATTGAAGAAACAGAAGACTAATGCCTGTAAAATCACTCTTCATGAGATTAAGGGGATAGTACAGTTTGAGTTTAGACGGCGCTTCAACATGTTCAAGAGTGTTTTTTGTGAGGTAATGAAAAACTAAGTGTAAAATGTAAACATCACCAGAGACAGAATCATCTTTGTTTGATCAAAATCGGTACAGAAACAGCTGAAATATCCATATCCGATTGGGCCAACATTTATTCAATAATGTATGCAAATATTGATAAATCCTACTCATTTTTGAAAATGTACCAACGTAGCTTTAAAATTGTTTTTGGTGAATAATTTGTTTTTCTCATCAAGCATCACATGTAATTTTTTTTTAATACACAATTGGTTGAACTTCCAGGTGTCTGGACGGCGCCTTCTTGTGTTAACGACTGCATTTTGAATGAAAACAACCCTGTAACTCACAGGGGTAGTTCAGTTTTAGTATAGAGAATCTCTCTGTTGAATAATTTGTTTTTCTCATCAAGCATCACATGTAAACATTTTTTTATACACAATTGGTTGAACTTCCAGGTGTCTGGACGGCGCCTTCTTGTGTTAACGACTGCATTTTGAATGAAAACAACCCTGTAATTTACATGGGTAGTTCAGTTTTAGTATAGAGAGCGCTGCGCAAAATAATTGTTTGTGAGATAATGAAAAATTGAGTGTCAAATTTGAAAGAGCATACGATTTCAATGAAAGAGTAAACTTTATTTGATCAAAATCGGTTCAGAAACGGCTGAAATATCCAAACATAACGATGTGTAATAAGTGTGGGGCCCCATAATTATTCGATAACTTTAAAGGGATAGTTAAGTTTTGGTAAAGAGAGTACAGTTTTGGTCAAACTTAATTTTAGTAACTAAAACCTGCACCATTACATTACAAACTAACATTCAAAACTCCAACATGCTAGAAAGGAATACAAAATTACAAACGACTAAGTAAAAAGCCTGTAAGCATTCAAACAGAGCCGTTAAAACTCAATAGGGTGCTTTCTAAACAATCATTGGTTTCAACCAATTTAAACAAAATAATGTGCATGTGATGTTTTGTTGAAATAGTGATTAGAAAGAGAGATAATCAACAACTATTTAAAAACCTCTTTCGTAAATTTTTAAAAAGAGGAAGCATTTTTGAATGGCTTGTTCAATATTATCGAAACATTGTAGGGCCCCACACTTATTACAAATGGTTATGTAAACGTATATGGATATTTCAGCGATTTCTGAACCGATTTTGATCAAATAAAGTTTATTCTGTCATTAAAATGGTATGCTCTTTCAAATTTGACACTCAGTTTTTCATTATCTCACAAATAAATATTTAAAATGCTTCCTCTTTTCAAAAAATTACAAAAGAGGTTTTTAGATAGTTGATTATCCCTCTATCTTATCACTTTTTTTTAACAAAACATCACATGCACAATATTTTATTTAAAATGATTGAAACCAATGATATTTTAGTGACAACAGGGATATAATGAACCTTCAATCCACTTGGGTGGGAGCATTGTTTGAGAGGTCTTCTGGAGAATATTTGTAACAAACCAACAGCTAGTAAATGTTACGAAGCATCACAAATAACGAGGAGCCCCCCCCCCCCCCCCCACCCCTCCCTTGCAAAATTCCTGACTACGCCGCTGAGAGCGTTATGTTGAGAAGGACAAGTGAGGGAGTTGTTGTAATAGTTATTCCTTGTCCGTACTCCTATATAATAAGCATGACAGTATATCATTCGTAGCTGTTTTCATCTCATATCTATGGTTACCCTGGTTACGCCCCACAAAAAGGACAATACTTAAATCTCGCTGCAATACCCGCTCACAATCAATCATTCCTCACAAATGGAATCTTGACAAACTGGATAACTGAAAGGGATTCGAATCCTTAAAAGTGATTCGTACCAGCCTCGAGATGTTGGGGTGTGAGGTTTCCCTTGTCAATTGGTCATTACCTACTTTGTGCGGATACCAATCCAATCCAAGTATTGATATGGTATCACTACTATTTACTTACGCCCCTTCCCCCTCCCCTACCTCGACCACTTTCCCTGAACACACCCCCCCCCCCCCCCCCCGCAAGATGTCACTGCGCGTCTGATTTGTCCGCTCCGCTTGCGGTTCGGCGTTACTTTCGAACTCGACCAAAATGAATATACACCCTGTTTTGACTGTTATTATACACTACGACTTTGTCTGATTCCATTCACCGCCTCCACCGCATGGAAATGCACATTCATATTTATTCCAAGAGAAAAAGAGAGGCAGCGGCAGTTATCCGTCACCCGAGCGCTATTCGAGAAATTTACTCTTCTAAGATACAATTTTTGATCATTGTGATTGGTTTACTATTATGGATGTGGGATGACAGCTAGTGGATATACGGTAAACAATCGCCGTTTGTTTCCAATATTACAAATTGATCATTCAACATACTTTGAAATCGGCATGGTCGGTACCAACAAATCTTCTCTGACAAAACTTCCGACATAATTACCGATAAGATCGACTTACTCGATGTGGATGGTAAATTATCACACTGGCATATTAACATGATAAAATGGGCCATGAACGTTATTTCACTCTGATTTGATGGGATAGTAACCAATACAGTTATTACACCGGACGACTGTTGGTGATCATCTCGTATTCTGTGTTATCTTCATTTTGAAAACAATGGATTTTGAGTAGACTCTGAGTAATGATGAAGGAGATAGTAAAGAGACACAAATCACGGAAACGGTAAGAAATAATTAAAATTGTAAAAGTTTCCTGAAGTATTGCTTTTTAAATTCCTATTTTGAAGTCCATGCAAAATGGTCTTTACGATGATTTCTTTGGATGCCCCATATTATAAGCTTTCCAGCGATGTATGGTTGGGGTAGTTTATATGGTTTTAAAGATATTCATGATATTCATGATATATTATAGTAAAAGTGTGTGAACATGTCATATATATCTAATACCCATGGGCTCCTTAATCTAAATGTATAATACTGTACCCAATCAATTGTTTGAGTTGTATTCTATTTTGAAATCACTCTTTAGGCTGATAATCATACCAGTCCCTTTATGTAATAAACAAAACATAACATTATACAAATCGATTTTGTGTTTAGAAAATGTATGCAGAACAGAGAATTTAACAAAACAAGACATTATATCAAATAAACAAAATTGGAGATAATTATGAATCTCACCATGATAGCAAACTAGAAGGTTGAAAAGTGAAGAATATATTATTATTTTTTTTTTTTAATGTTAAATCAAATAATTGCTATTATTGTTCGACTTAGGTGATGTATCATTATGTCCATTATTTTGTTATATGAACAAAATATCAAATATGATATAATTAAGTAGTGCAACATATTACTCCTATAAAGAAATTCCATATTCATAATATTCATTTGCATTTACAACACATCATCAAAACAACGAGCCTTTGTTGGTGGAAATCATGTATAAAAATGGGGAGGACAAAAATGTCACAAATGAAATATAATTAACAAACAAAAGTTCTTATACTTTTATGTTCGTAGAGAACACCTATCAAGTGATGTTTGTTCCGTACTTCGAAGTGGAGTAGCGCCGATGGGGATGGGTTAGGGGTTAGGCCACAGTGTGCCACCGTGTGAACACACTGTGTTTCACCACAATGTTAAATTCGAGCGTTTGCACAGTGTGAAAACCAACTCACACTGTAAACACACTGTGACCACATTGTGAAAGCACTGTTAGGGCACTGTCGCCACAGTGTGAAATTGCCTGCGTTCACAGTGTGTAAAAAGTGCGCTCACACTGTATATCTTAGCAATTTCACAGTGTGTTCACGGCACTGTGAAAACGCTCCAATTTTAACATAGTCTACACACTGGTGTTCACACATGCCCAAAATTATTATTATTACAAAAACAGCGAGAAATCCTGTAGCAAATAGGTAAGTCGCGTATACCCCCCCCCCCCCCCCCCCCCCCTCCCCCCCCCCCCCCCCCCCGATCCATCAGTCCGACCACGCTTCGCCACTGGTAATCCGCCCAAGACGCCCCACAGGATAACCTGCTGGGTGCGGACAATACAAAATATTATGGTTACCCATAATGCACAAATTAAGATTTTTGTGGCATTTTTGAAAGTCCACAAGCGGTCAGGACTAATCTATACCACATGCGACAATGAGATCGAAGCCAGCTAATTTCGTTGTTTAGATTTAGTTGCTGAGAAACAGTCCACTTTTATAGCACACACAATCATGCACACATATGCAAACAACAACATTAATTATGATTTTTGTGACATTCTTGACAGACTGCAAAGTGGTCAGGGCTGATCTATACCACATGCGACAATGATTAAAGCCAGTTATACTGTTACTTCTTTAGATTATAATACACATTGTGGTATAATCATAGTACATACAATTCATATGCAAAACATATTATTTTACGGCAATGTACAACCCCTACCGCACTGGTTATACAGTATATTACGTTCTAATCTATGCCACATGCAATGCTTAAAACAAATTAAAGGATAGTTGAGTTTTGGTATAGAGGGCGGTACACAAAATTTATTTTGTGAGATAATGAAAAACTGAGTGTCAAATTTGAAAGAGCATACAATTTTAATGACAGAATAACTTTATTCGATCAAAATCGATTCAGAAATGGCTGAAATATCCAAAAACATAACTATTTGTAATAATTGTGGGGCCCCACATTTATTCGATAATTTTGAACCAGCCGTTAATTTTTTTGAATGCTTCCTCTTTTCAAAAATGTACAAAAGAGGTTTTTAAATAGTTGTTGATTATCTCTCTATCTAATCAATATTTTAACAAAACATCACATGCACAAATATTTCATTTAAAATGGTTGATACCGATGAGTGTTTAGAGAGCGCCCTCTTGAGTTTTAAAGGGATCTAGTAACTTTGTTGACATGTGCAATAAGTGATGAATGGTTGATACAATGTATATTGTTGTTATCTGATATGTCCACAGGGTATTGTGTGAAAATTTCAAGTCAAATGAACGTTATATGGCCGAGTAATGAGCAAAAATGCAAAGTGATGTTCACAAACTCATTGCACTCACTTTGTACATGGTTTACGCGATCCGTTGGATTATTTAATATAACATCTGAACACTTCAATCGTAAATATCTTTTTAACGAAAGGGAAATTTGAAAAACCAAAACCTGTCCCATGATTTTATTGTTAATACGAATACAACAAGGTATGAGGGAACCGCTAGAATTCCAATTGTATTTTGAGGATTTGGACAATGTGGGCTCTTTTTGAATGATAGCAGGCTTTTTACTAAATCATTTGTAATTTTGTATTCCTTTTGAGCAAGGTGTAACTATTAGTTTGTAATGTAATGGTGCAGGTTTTGGTTACTAAAATTCAGTTTGACCAGAACTGTACTCTCTTTACCAGAACTCAACTATCCCTTTAAACTAAAATATGTTTGTTATTTGTTTTTTACACACAAAATTAAGTCATATGAGTAGTACTTTATGATCGTAATCGACATCCAGTTTTCTAGTTTTATCTTGGAATATAATTAATATATGTTATGTGTTTAAAAGATTATAGTGGGATACGAGTTATATTAGGATTTGTTTTTGTTATTTTTGTTTTAATTATAAATTTGTACTTAGAGCCATGAGCTGCGTGGTGTGGGGGGGGGGGGGGGCACTATTATTGGGGGCAGCTGGGGGAGCACGCTCTGCGTATTTCTTCTTTTCACCCTCACGTTTTTTTGTATTGTGTTCGAACTTGATTTATTTTAGTAATTTGTTTGATATTGATGGGGACTTAATTTTGCCACTGTTCAAGCGTGTGGGCCTTATCCATTATGATATTTCTTGTAATGAAATTGTAGGATATTTTGTACATTTTTGGTGTATTTAAAGGTAGTGTTGAGTATTGGTATTTTCCAAAGTGCCCCCCGATATTTTTTAGTGAGATAATGAAAAGCTGACTGCCAAATTCGAAAGAACATACAACTTTAATGACAGAATAAACTTTATTTGATCAAAATCGGTTCAGAAACGGCTGAAATATGCATAAAATATATTTAAATCTTTTTTTCCTTCCATTTATTCATATATTATTATTTATTTTTGTATATATATTTATTTATTTGTTTTTATTTTGTATTGATTTGTTTATTTATTTATTCATTGATTGATAATATCGTTTTGTGGAGGGGGAAGGAGGAGGGGGGGGGGGGGGGAATACCGCCACTACTCAGGTATCACGATAAAATCGCAATACATTACACCATGGAAGAAGACAAAACCTTGAAGAAATTAAAGTGGGAAGGAAAAGAGGGAAGTAATATGACAGTAAATGATCAGCCCTCCACGGCCAGTCTTCATAATATTGGGCCTGCTTCGTTACTCTTTTAATTAGAACCTTTGTTTTCCTTCATTAACAAAATCGATACCGAATACACAGCTCAATTTATTTTATTAGCCATGCAGTCGGCGTTAATTGAATACCTTTTGAAGAATGCGCGTTTGGATATTGTGGGATTATATACACAGTTAATGCCAATTTCCTGATCACCGTTTTCTCTTTGTTTTGTATTGCCCTTTTATAAAGTACGTTGCCGCTATATTTAAATGATGATATGGTTAATTAACAATGATTAAAGTATCGTACACAAATAACCTTCGTTTTTTTTTAAAGGAAGATTTATTTCTGCATTTATTAACAAAATCAAAATGAAATACTTAGTATACGAAGAACATTTTCTATACATACAAATAAGAAAACAATGAAATAAGAATATTTATACAATCGTAATATAAATTAATGTGACAATAATGTATGTATATTATTACAAAAAATACATAAATGCACTAGACCAACCATCATAAGCAGGGAGCTTGAGTTTCAGTAACTGAATCTGGTAACATTTATTTTGTTCGGGAAGTGGGGGGGGGGGGGGGGGGGGGGGGGGTGGTTAGATACGATTTAGTCCTTCTTTTACGCTTTCAGTGTTTTACTTTTATAGACAATTTGTATGTCAACTCATCTTTTCTTTTCTTTCTTTGTTTCATATGCCGGTGTATTTAGTTTGTATATTTATTTTATAGAGCTTTTGAATGATTTCATAATCATACAAATGTGAAAATGTGTGTATGAATAGAAAATCAATTTGAATTGAGTTGGATTGAAATGGTTTATTGGGCACCATGATTTGATTAAAACAGCTCAAAGGCAGATACATCAAGTATCAAATTTACCAAAATAAACTTATACAAAAAATAAATATTATACAAAAATCGTACGTACATGCAAAGAAAACAGCTTGGTCCAAGATGCGTATAAATGGAAGACTACTCAGTGTGTAAATTGTGTTTATTGACATGTCGATGAAGTGAGCTCTGAGTGCTTCTATTGAGTCCCCTTGTTGCAGGTAAATGCTACATCTACGCCGCCATTGTTCCCCAAATCGCCACCAAAGAATGATTCTATTTACTTGCCTCGATACACTGTGGGTATATAGTAAAGGCGTAATTAGCAAATACAGGTTGAGTAAGACTCTACGGAGATGTACCGTTTGAAACCAAATACTTATTGACCTGTATCGATGATGTATAGTGATAGTAGGAGAAGTGTAGAAGTTTAAATGTTTACTCCTTTTTCTATGTTCGCGTTTTATTTGAACACAATAATGTAGATAGATAAATATAGATAATATCTGAAGTATTTTTTGAGAGAGAGAAGGAGAGAGGGGGCAGAAAGAGAAAGATATGGAGAGGGGGATGATGTGAGTTAGGGTGAGGAGAGGAGAAAGGGGCTGGTGAGGGGTGAGTTCTGTTTATAACTTATAAGTTCTGTGATTTTTGTTTATAATATTTAACTTATGATGGCAGAGCCGCATACAGAGTTGACATCCGACTCTGTTTGGCATGTTTTGTGATACAAGGGAGCGCCCTACGATTATTCATTATTCTGTGTATTAGAATACAGTGTACGTAGTAATACAATAATTTTCTAGAAGATAAAGAAAAAGAGAGAGTGCGGGAGGGGACGTGAGGGACGAGGTAGACAAAAGTGAGTTTGTATTATCTTACTGGATACCAGTCTGGATATTTGTATTTCTGTGTGGGCGATACAAAAGAGCGCCCTCTGGTCCATACCATGCAAGTCAGACCATCTTTCAATGCGCGCTCGATCGACCAGGTGGATTCAAAATGAAATATTTCCGTGACAAAATGCGAGTGCAATTGAGCAAAGTTAAAAAGGAAATGGGCCTGAAAAGTAACTTCTTTGAAATATCTTTTACCAGCTGCCGTGCATTGATTTGTTTTCATTTTCCTATTTATTCCATGTTCGTATTATTATCAGATTATAGCTTCACTCCCTGTGTTCATCTTAAGTTGCACTATGAATACCCCTTTTAAATAAGTATTCTACTTATGATTTATTTATATCATTAATATTAATTTACCTCTTAATTTTTTCCCTTTTCTTAGCATTGTCACTATTTCATCTGCTTTTCTCTCTCTGTTCGTTCCTCACTTACGTTCCCCTTTATTTCCCCCCTCTAATAAATCCTCTTTTATACAATCTTGTGACCCTTTTTACTCCGTTGCTTAATTCACCGTGCAAGGATATTCTGCCCATTTGTAAACATCTTTTCTACTTGAAATCATATATCAGGGACTTCTGTCGGGCGAAGTCAAATGTTGAAGAGATTAATTCCGGTTAGGTAGTTTGGAGTCTACTAGATTCTATCGGATTTGAGCGTCTTTCTGCAACATGTTTACTCTCTCTTACTTTTGGTATCCATTAAAAACTTTTTTTTATTTACACAAATTTAAATTCATAATCCCATCCGCCCTTGCTTTCTGATCTCACTGCAGTCTTTAATGAGTATAACTGATATGGTCTTTTGTGAAATATGATTTGATAGAATCATAGTTACGAAATCCAGTGTAGAATTATATATTGTTTGTTTTTATATAATTATAGAAACGTGATTGCATTCATGAACATATTTACTGTGATACAAACACACCCTTGTATTGTATACTGTACTTATCTTATTACTGTTTGGGCAAATTGAATACTGTAATAATAATTTGATTTGATTTGGATGAGATGCCTAATTATTGGCCGCTTTTAAAGTAATCGTTCACGAGTGTTTTAGTTTATACATGGAAGTACAGTCTAAGGTTGTATTGGCTTAAACCTGATATCGATGTACCTATGATCTGTTGTACAATTAAATTGTTCTAATATTTTCATATTCCTAAGACTAACGTGAATAGTTTTTGTAATAATATATTTAATATCGTAATGTTTTGAACATAATTAATGCATGCAATTTATTTATTGTAATGGATGTATAACTATACAGTTATGAGTACAGATACATGCTATGTGTGTGTGGCCGGGGACCTTTGATATAGTAATAATATGTTAACGTATAATGATGAACTATTGTGGAGAGTTATGGAACACAAAGTCATGCCTATCCGCTCAATGATAATAATGGAAGATTATTCCATTCAGCAACAGGTTATACTAGATAATGGCATCGATAACCATTCTACACGGTTCTCATCATAAGCGATCCATCATAATTAGGCTCTGTCGCGATTCAATCAGAAATGTTAAACTGCAACATTACTATTACAAAACGGATACAATGGCAGACAATGCAATACGGCACTTTACATGTACAACCTTTCTAATTAAAGTGATTCATTACCGTTCATGAGATGGTTCCAAAAAGTGATAGTTGAGACTGCAATCATATACCAATATCAATCTCATCGTAAGATTCCCTCTAAATGATGTGTGAAGGTTTCATAATATTTGATATTATAGATAGAACTTTGTTTACCAAATGAAAAGTGAAAGTTGGTGTCATATTTAAAGACCTATTTACTACATATTGACTTTCACTAAAATAAAACAGCGTTCCGGAACGCTGTTCAATCTTATCATCAATATCTCTATACTTAGGGATACATTAAAAATAAAAATAAACCACGTCTCTCTTTGGTACCCTAAGCCAAACTACAAGCTACAATTAAGATACGCGTGACAGGTCTAAATTATTCTGGTTGAATTTGATGAGAAGTTAATGGATCACTTTAATACAAACTTGTGTTGACTCTTTGCAGATGATCTCCGTTCATCTGTTCATTGAGGTCGTGTAGTTGCAATACTCCCATTGATTTTACCCCCTATTTTGTGGATTAAAGCGATCGGGGTGGTATGAATAGAGGTTCAGGTCGGAACAGAGAGTATCGAATCGAGCATTGGACACGGTTTCCGCACCACCGGCCAACCGAAACGTAGCGGGAGGGCATGTATACTCTCGATATACAACCACATGGATACGGTATACCATATTCAAAAGACTTTGAATAGCTGAAGCCACTTCGTGACCATGATGGCACTAAGATAAAGGGTACGTTTTCCATATGTTCATATAGTATGTCAAGATTCAAAATCTGCTAAGAGATTCAATGTCCATAAGCAAGTTAGAGCAATTCCCGATAATATCACTAAACCTTCGGAATCATATTGTTATAAACAAAAATATGGCGACTCCCTCCCTCATCTCTGGAAGATGCTACACTGCATCCAGGCTTTCAAATCGATGAAGAATAGAGTACGTCTGTCCCCCCGTCTGTATACGTGTAATGGCGAGGAGGTCGTGATGATGCAGGGGATAACTAGTGGAGGTATGTGGGCTCAATCAAATAAAATACATGGAAGAGACACCTGTGGAAAACAAATAGCCAATACACTGGAAGTTTCTCCTTCTTTTGCACTCTACATTATGATGTCTGTATGGTGCAGCTCAAGTTCACAATAATATGTATCTGACAATGGCTAATAAGTTTTGAACATTGTATGCACGTGTACGCCTGGAGTTGTTTGAGGATACTACAAAGATGATTTCATAGGATGGGAAGTTACTCTGACTGGTGACGTCTTTAACTATCAATCTGTAGTTGGACATTGTTGGAAGTAGATTCCAGGACAGTTCAAACGGATTGAGAACTTTGATTATCATCATTACACCGTCATCACATGTATGATTACCGAATGTGGTATGACGGATTATACCGATGATTGTGGATGATGATTCCTCCTTTGTCGTTTTGAAGTTTGCGATTTAGTTGCTGCAGAGTCTCCGGATTCGACCGCCACAGTCTGACAGTGGTCATATTATTTAACTCTGTATCGTGAACTATCTACAACCTCTTAGTCATAATGGGGCTGACCCACTGTATACAGGGACACATCATGACATGCAATAACTCTGTAAGAGTCGCATTAGTATGGGAGATAACTGGTTAACAGAGATGAAAAGTTATGTTGACCTTGACTTTGTAAACGGGACCACCGGACTCCGATTCGTTCTTTATTCTGAGATGAACTGTTTCTATTTTCGTCCAGTTTGAGTCTGAATGCGTATTGTTGACTCCATTACAGCACTGCACATTGTCAATCTCAATGGCAAACCTAGGACAATAATCCCTTTCCAGACAATGATACATTATACTCTGAATTATTTTCTTGATGAATGAGAACAAAACTTTAATGTTTAACTTTCTTAAGTTTACAAGCTTCTGCCATTTGAGCACGTTTGCGTTTTTATTAAGGACGAAGTGACACATACAACGTTTATGACATTTGTTCGTACTTTTGTCCAAATCGACACCAAACAATTCAGTGCAATTGCGGAAATCATTCTTCTAATCTTCTAAAGTTCTAACCCCCTCCGTTGGATGAACCAATATTTGACATGAAAGATGGCGTTCCTTGCACCTCCAAAGCTGAACGTCCCACCACTAGAATGGTAAGTCAAACAACATTAAAGGTACACTTGGGTATTGGTACTTCCCGAAATGCCCCATGACACTAATTTGGTTGGTTTTAATCCATTTGAAAGTTCAATGAATAAAACATGTGAAATGAAAATCATTCCTTTTCGAATGCTCTCAAAGTTGTACAAATTCATTTCAAAATATGTTATTCGATCGTCTAGCCAGACGCTATATTGACTTCTTTTTTGAAATACATGAAATTAATGCTCATATACTTCTTTCAAATTAAAAAGAGGCTTTTCGATAGTTGTTGATGATATCTCTATTTAATCATTATTTTACCAAATCATCACATTCACAATGTCGTATGAAAAATGGATGAAATCAATGATTTTTTTTAGAAAGCGCTTGTAACGGCTACTTTTGGATGATAATTGGGTTTTTACTTAGTCGTTAGTAATTTTCTATACCTTTTGACCATGGTGGAGTTTTTGCATGTTTTGGTTAATAAAATTCAGTTTGACCAACACTCAACTATTCCTTTAAACCAGAACCTGGGGGTATAACCTATAACACAAACATCCCAAGTGGAAGTTAACACTTAGTTGGACTTTAAAATCATGGAGAGCCTTTAGTTTCTTTTGTAAATTTGTTAAACGTCTTCGTTATACAGGCCTACAATTTTGATACCAATCATTAACATTGTATTTTATCGAAGAGAAACCAAGTTATTTACGTGAAATGTTATGGAAAAGTTCGAATATTCGCATTTAGGCTCTTGGATATGTTTCATTCCGAAGCTACGAATTGCTTTCCATATTTGGTTAAGTCCTACTTAGTGTTAAAGTGATCTATGTACTTTGTCTAACTCAAATTACTTTGAGCTTCCACATTTCTCTTCTACCGTGTGGTATAGCTTATGGTAAGAGAATAATAAAATAGGGTTAGATTTGTTCAAATGTCCCTTTAGTATGAAGATATCTATTATCAAAAAATCATTCAGCTCAAGACCGTCTACAGACGGTCATAAAGGTCACGGTCGAATCTACGGCAAAGAACTAAGAATTAGTTGTAAAATCTGACGCAAATTTTCGCTTTTTTTAACCAGGAAAGCAGTGTTCTTTTTCAATGAAACGTTCACACATCATTCAAACGTATCTTACAATGATTTTGGTATAGGATTAAAGTCTCGAATGTCATTTTGGGCAAAGTACATGGATGAATCACTTTAAGTTCGACTTGAGATCTTTGTGACTCAAACACCCCCTGGGGGATAGGGGAGAAATTCAGTCAGAAAATAGTCAACCAATAATGTTCAAGTGATGGTTGCATGGTGATAATGATTCGCGTTTCAATTCAAATCCATACGACACATTTATGAAAGAATGAGATATATATAATATAATTATTATACAAATGATGAACAGGTTTGAGTGGATCGGTAAGAATTGGATGCACGAGTTTAACTTTGGAATGGTTTAAACCCACGAGCGCAGCGAGTGGGTTTTAGACCGTTTCCAAAGTTAAAAGAGTGCAGACAATTCTTACCGATCCACGAAATATGCCTGAGCAGCATTTGGTTTATAAAATGGGCGCAAAAAATGCGAAAATCAAACTAAAGTGAGCCATGCATCAGTAAAATGCATAAGTAAAATGCATCAGTAAAAACTTGTACACGCTAATTGACCAATCAGAATGCAGGGATTATTCTACCCATTTTATAAACCGATATGATCGATGATGCTAATTTACAGTTGTCTTACATTTACCCTGTTTTACGTCACTTGGCAGTTATAATTAACAAACATGTTGGTATATCATATTCATTTATAAGGCTGCCAAACACAACATTCGGATTTTAAATAAGAAAACAATGGCAATAGAAATCGTTGGGTAAATTATATATGTATGTCAATTTGTTTGTATGTACAGGCAGCATCAGGTGCCTATTCGTTATACTGTGCACATGATTGATGTCCAAATAGGGGAATCTTTAATGATTAGATTGTGATCTAATGTATCATCACCTACCTGCGGAAAGGTATGAGAACAATACATTACATAGAGACACATTCGGGTGTTTGCTTAGAGTATCGAACCCCGGCAATCGATCGAGGCGATAATTGCTCTGGAAACGATTTTCATTCTTTGATCGGACTCCGATCACGCCGATGTTGGGTCAAAAGAATCAAGAGCCAACACGTGGATTGAATAGTAACGCAGACGTCAGAACCATATCAACTGGGGCGTAGCCAGGAATGTTCAGTGGGGGCACCAGCCCAGGCATGCCAGGGGGGGGGGGGGGGGGGGGGGCTTTTAATTTCATAAGGGGGTACATGTTTTTACCCGACAAGCAAACACATCATAAAACAGTTCTTCACCCATACATTGCTAACATATTTATCATATTTTTAACATGAAACTAAAATGTGATTTCGGCTGAAAAATGATTATTTTGACCTTATAAAATGACATGATGTGGGCCGAAATCATAGGGGGGGGGGGGGGGGGGGGGCACGTACCACCAAAATGAAACCCCGTAGCTACGCCTTTTGATATATTGTACTGAATATAACGAAGAAGAAGAAATACGGAACAATGCTAGAAATTCACCCCATAGTTATATTATCTCCAATTAGCATAGCTACTCCGCATGTTTTCTGTGGCTGCAAAAAGGATGAAAGGAAGATATAGGACGATACCGCGCATTGTGCGCTATCGATCCTGCGATCATGATAGTAGTGTACTATCGATCGAGCGGTAATCGCTGGTCCTTGGGTAAGGCTTTAGCAATTTAGTCGATACATACTTGAGCTTACGAATAGTTTTTTTTTTTAGCGAACTGCACTTTTGTTTGTGTGTGTGTGTGGTTCAAAACAAACTTTCATAAAAAACACAAACTTAGGATAATTAGAACGTGCATCACAAAAATATCTGTTCAAAGTTTAATGGAGAACAAAATTCGAGACTTGAGTCATAACGTTAAAACATTATTCAAACATAGTGAAACTTGTGAGAGAGATCGCAATGTATTTCCAACAAAATACGCATTTAAGAGGTTTAATTTTCCTGGGAAAGCACAAAATATTTAAAGCCTCATTATCATGATTATGTCTAAAACAAACGTATACCATCGATTGTTCCGAAAACAAATATGTCAAATTTTGTACAGAAAAGGGGTAGGCCTAATTATAATGTTTCGGTTTTTCAAATTTCCATTTCGTTCAAAAGATAGTTACGATTGAAGTGTTCAGATGTTAAACTGTCTACGGGATAATTTCAGCCGTGTAGAAAGTAAGTGCAATGAGTTAGTGAATATATCACTTTGCATTTTTGCTCATTTCTTGGCCAAAAAACTTCCAATCGTGAAATTTTCACACATTACTTTGGTGGACATATCAGATCACACAAATACACATGTTATCAATGACTTATCACTTTTTGTACTTGTCAACAAAGTTACTAGATACCTGTAACCGACACTGACGGTATTTTAGTACTAATTCAAATGCTTATGCATAACACATTACCCGGTCATTCTTACAACAAATTCAAGAACCAACGAACACTGCTAACAAAAGGCTTAATCAAATCATTTTGTACTAAAATAACTCACAAAATAGTGCGAAATGCCTCATGAATATATATAATTGTACAACAATCAAAAAGGTTTGCCCCTTCTCCCTATTTATTTTCTATAAAGACCCACTCTTCAAACTAGATAAGAACACCTTACCTTGAAGAGGATTTTCCATTTTCTTTTATTTGCGAGGAGGGTTTAGTAGGTGAGATGAAGTATTCGAGTTTAGAACTGGGTAAGTCAGTGAAATGAGGTGAGGGGAGGACTATAGGTTCTAACCACCTATAGCTGTCCGAAAATTATATATGATTATTTTGAATTGATATGTGATTTTGCCCAAATATGACATGCCTTTATCCGAATATGATATAGATTTACCCGAATGTAGGGTGCGTTAAGAAGCAAATAATATCGTCGTTTCTAAAATTCTCGTGGGGAGGGGGAGCGGGTGGGGGTTGCGACTAACACCCCCATACCCTTCCTCGTAAGCCTAGGCTATAGTGGGCATGCATGTGGGATCCGCTTGTCAGCCGTAAGACTCTTCTTTGTTTTCTTTCTCTTCTGTTTTTTTTTTGGGGGGGGGGGGGCAGGTGGGGGGGGGGGAGGGGGCGGAGGGCAGACTGCCCCTTGCCCCCCTTATATACACTACCATGACTACTGGGGATAAGTGAGAGGGGAGGACTGCAAATAATAAGGACAATAATGGCTAAGAGGCTTTGCGGCATCTTCTCAAGACGTGGAGCGAGCGAGCCTTCGGGCAAACAGCAGAGCAAATACAACACACAGGTTGTTTATCAAAACTAATTGCTTTCCTTCTTGATATACATGTGCTCACCTCAGTTGCTGAAATGCGAGAATGATATGTGAATATTATTGGTACATGTAATACAATTATCCATGTTTGATGTCACTTAAAGAGATAGTTGAGTTTTGGTATAGAGGGCGCTACAAGAAATTTTTGTTTTGTTGGGTAATGAAAAACTGAGTGTCAAATTTAATTTGCGAGAGCGTACAATTTTAATGACAGAGTATTAACTTTATTTAATCAAATCGGTTCAGAAAGAGTTGAAATCTCCATAACTATATCCATTTGTAATCATTGCGGTGCCCCGCAATAATTCAACATTTTTGAACTAGCCGTTGAACAAAAATGCTAACACCTTTCAAAAGAGGTTTTTAAATAGTTATTGATGATCTCTCTATTTAATCATTATTCTAACAAAACGTCACATGCACATTTTTGAAATACAAAATAATACAATGAAACCAATTCGCCGTTAGCGAGCGCCATCATGTGTTTGAACGGCTCTTTTTTAATGATATAACAGGCTGTTTACTTAATCGTTTGTAATTGTGTATACATTTCCTAGCATGGTGGATTTATAACTATAAGTTTTTATAATGTTATGGTGCAGGTTTTGGTTACTAATATTCAGTTTGACCAAAATTGCACTCTCTGTATACCAAAACTCAACTATTCCTTGATACCAAGAGCCTATACAAGGTGGCCCTAAAAACGGAACGGGATATACTTCCCATGGAAATGTAATGACTATGTTCACTGCTGGATAGAGAATCTTTTCCTAAGAAACATTCTACCAAGATGTTGACGTTAATACAACTATGGTTACCCCCTGGCCACCCCCTCTCACCTCGTTACCCGATGGTGATTGGCCCAGGGCCCATCCCCCATCCCTGCCTTGTACGCCGATGAGTCAGTGACGAAGTGTAGTCAGACGCATTATTATTATTATTATTTTTTTTTTTTGGGGGGGGGGGGGTACGCGAATGTTTTCTTTGTTTTCTTTATTGTGTAAATCAGTTGACTCCTTGTATTTATTATAATACCGGGGGACGTGCCCCATGTCCTATCCCTGGCGCTACACCATTGCCGATAGTGAGTGAGCCCCCATCCCCCAATGTCTCCCGTACGCGCCGAGGGCAACACCCACCTTACCCGTGTAACGTAACGCCGCCAGTCACCCCCAGGTGCACGAGGCCACACTGCCAGGAGTCTGGGCATACAATGCTCTCAGTCTCTGACCCGGCCGTCACTCAATATTTGCACTCTCACTAGCTGCTGCCCAGTAAATATACCATGCATACGGGCACAATGGGAATGGGAGAAGACATATTTAGCTTCAGGGGCTTTCTTTTGTTCGCTTATTTGTAATGAGTGCAGTCTGGGACTTGAGTCTTTTTAATACTAGAGTTGGAGAGTTTAGTTCCAAAAAGAGGCTACATCCACCTTCCACGATATCAGTGAATTAATAAGCTACGTTGCTATCTAGAAATCCAAATTTTAGATTAAAAAAATCGAATGTTCCACATTCATATTCAGCATGTGTACAAGGTTGGACAAAGAAACCTGTTTTTCTCCAAAGTTGAAAAGTGGATTTAGCGCCTTTTGGAATTAAGCTTTTCAGTTGTAGAAAATGGAAAAGGGGTGTTGCGAGAGAGATTGTGAGAGTGTACACATACAGGTGAATGCTGCATGAAGAGTGGTAAGCCTATAAGGTCTTTCATTTACCATTTTACTAAGTCTTCTTTGAAAAAGAACCACCATCCAAAGCCCAAAGCCTAATTGAGTATGGACTAATACAGCTAGCAATTTGCTTGTAACGGGACCATGGTACCAAGCAGCACAACAGGACAGCATCATATTTGTTTTTTTTTATTACTAAGTTTATGATGTATAATTTGTGTATCTGGAGCGAGATTTTAAATCTATATACAATCAACACTTGAACGAACTTTCAACTGCTTCTCTTCCGTGTGATATTCCGCTAAGTTTTTAATTTACAGCAAAATGTATATGGATATGGAATCACTTATTGGAAAAAAAAGAAACCTGATTGGTGATCACTTTGGAGAATATTCACTTCTTATAACATTCATATCAGGTGCGACTATATGATTGCAATGTTGTATTTATACACACAGTGGTGACTATACATGCAGCCTTTTCTCTGACCATGCTCGTGAAGATACCGTAAATCAAATGATCGCCCTCGATGGGATTGCATTTGAGTCCGTGCTTATATCTACCATCAGCATCAACCTGTTGCTAACATTTTGAGGAGAACTTGTTCATTTAACCCGTTTGTGGTTACCATGGCTACCAGTACCAGTGAGCTGATGAGATTCATCCCCGTCATTTTGTGATAGTATTCGACTTTCAGTATCCATCACCGTGAAGAAGTGTCTGTTAGTTTAATATGCAAGTAAGATCGCAATTTTTAAATTGTATTTATTTTATTTGTTACATTTTATTTATGAGTATTATGCAATATTATTATGCAGAAAACTAAATGTCAAAGAATTTGAATAAGTCAAAACATTCATACGTTTTATATTGCCATAATCAGCATGTATATCATACTTGATCACAATTTCTCTTTTCACCCTAAGATAATTAGGATGACTGTTATCTCCTCCAATGAATTGTCAGTAGTGCCGTTAAAATGAGGGTTTAAAGGGGTAGTACAGTTTTGGTAAGGCTGATCTTTAGTAACCAAAACCTGCACTAAAACATTAGAAACTAATAGTTATAACTCCACCATGCTCGAAAGTTTTAGAAAATTACAAACGAATAAGTAAAAAACCTGTTATCATTTAAAAAAAAGAGCAATTAAAGCACAAAAGGGCGCTCTCTAAAAAAGCATTGGTTTCACCCACTTTTCATATTAAATTATGCATTTGATGTTTTGTTGAAAAAATTATTAAATAGAGAGATAATCAGCAACTATTTAGAAACCTCTTTTGAACTTTTTGGGAAAGTGTAACAATTTTGTTAATGAAAACAAATTCATCGAATAAATCTGGGCCTTAGATTTATTACGATCAAATATATGTATTGATATTTCCGCCGTTTCTTAAACGATTTTGATCAAACAAATTGTATTCTGCCATTAAATTTGCAGGCTCTTTCAGTTTTTCATCATCTCACAAATTCTTTTTC
Source organism: Echinarachnius parma (assembly GCA_037951105.1). Lineage (NCBI taxonomy): Eukaryota > Metazoa > Echinodermata > Echinoidea > Clypeasteroida > Echinarachniidae > Echinarachnius > Echinarachnius parma. Next base: position 109,933 of record JBAMJV010001067.1, on the reverse strand, counting down.
GTGCAGCGCCCTCTATATCAAAACAGAACTACCCCTAAGTTGGAACTCGACTATGTGGTATTGAATATGGTGGACCCATGACCATGTTCCTGTAGTGTAAGCAAGTGTGGTACCACTAACGTAGTGTTATAACTCAATGATAAGCACACCTGCAGTAGTATGCCTGGATCGTTTCTGTGGTTCTGTTGACTCGTCATTTTACGATGATTGTAAGCGAGGATATCCACAAAGGATTATTTCGTCCATAAAAATTGATAATCGTTCCATTCCATCAAGTTTACAATCAATGTGTAAAACGATTGAACGATTATTATCTCTAGCCATATTGTGTCGCAATCATAACACTACAATACAGTATGTGTTGCATTTAGGTTGTGATGTCTATATAAAAGCCAAATAACTATTTTATAAATCGGAATCAATAAACCAATTACGACCGTATGCATGATGCGTCTGGGGTTAATTTTGAGTCACTGACTGGAAAACACAAGTAATAGGAATCCCAAATCGCTGTTTTACTTCTGATAATATAAATGTCGACTATCTGTGCTCATACAGTTTGACGTTCCCATGGGTATTGCCTATTCGTGCGAGAAGGTGAAAACATTATTGTAATGCATTTCAAAAGAACACTTTTAACGAAATATGAATTAAACGACCGTGTCGGTATGATCACAAGAAACACCACGACTACCTTAGACCCAGTTAATAAGTAATTAACACATTATTGATCGGGTTATTCAAATGTTATGTACAAATATGTTTATAGTAAGCAGAAGCTCAAATATATCTCACTTACATTTCGCGTTGTTTACTAGCTCGACTGGATGAGATAAAACTTGTTTTGTTTTGAATATACAACACATGACATGCATGGAGAGTAAATGCATGAGGAATACATGTGCAGAAGTAGTAATTCATGTTTAGGTAAGACGATCGTATTTTTCTTAGCTTTTACTAAATTATAGAGGTTAAGGCTGTTTGAAAGAAAGATGATATGTTTTCATGTCTAGATCAATACCGCTTATGCCCGCTGCTTATTCTTCTGTTAAAATTCAGTGTGTTGTATTCGTTTGATTGAATTTCTGTTAAATTTCCAAAATGACAAGATCATACCAAACATAAACATTCATGCGAAATAACATAAATCAATACAATATTAAAAGTACAACAGTAAAATAGTACACAGTGATAATTATAATTTAAGACAATTGCATGTGCATAGTACATAATAAGTCAGATTGGATATACGGAAATGAAGGAAGCCGGCCGGTGTAGGAACAGAGTGTAGTCCGACCGCGGGAAATTATATTCCGGGCGGACAAATTCCGTTAGCAGATTTTTTCCGAGGTGCTGATGTATTATTGTTACTTTGTTAAACCGAACCCTCGTTGACTTTCAAATTGGCAAAATTTGGTATGTTTGTGAAGGAAATGTTATTTTTTCTAAGGATATTAACTTAATCCGCGATAAAAATGTTGAAATTTTACTAAAAAAGTCTTCGAAAATGGGGCAAAAGTGAACAGTCTCCGAGACTGAAATTCGCTCAACGATCGGCCTGAAAATCGTGACGTCATCGGTAGAACGGGCCCGGCCGATCAGCTGATCAAGCAAAGCGATGCGCGTGCATTATACGGTGTTGTGTATTACTTTTTGATAATTCGTACGATCGAGCTGGACAGTTTTATTTCGAGGAAAATGGAGGAAAATACTCTCGAACTGAGTTTCGCAATGGATTTTTCCGAAGAAGATGAAGAAGAGGACAGGAATGATTCATCAGACAGCGACAATGACGGAATTTGGGAGATTTTTGGCGCTCGTTCACTATTGTACCCGCACTCCGGTGTCGGCACGCTACGCCGCTAGCTGCCCGTGACGCACTCGTGAAGAGTACCATACAAAACACAAATGTAATGTACCCAAAATCAACTAAATCTTCGACCATTGCTCAAATTATGGTCATGATTTCAAAGTAGTTACACAGAACAGGTAAAAAAGATAACTACTTTGAAATCATGACCATTATTTGAGCAATTTTTGAAGATTTAGTTGATTTTGGGTACGTTACACATGTGTTTCGTAGGGTACTCTTCACGAGCCAGCTAGCGGGCCAGCGTGCCGACACCGGAGTGCGGGTTTCAATGCGCCCTTTCCCCCAGCATCTTCCCCGGCAAACTGTGCATGGACATGGTGCAATTCGCTATACAATTGCCGCAGTCATACGCCAGATCGACAAATCTATCACTTTCATGGACTCATTGACATTATTATAGTTATTTTTCACTGTCGGCTTAGAATGCCGACAGAGAAAAATACAATATAATGTCAAAGTCAAAGAGGGCATGAAAGTGATAGATTTGTCGATCTACCATACGCCATGCACCTTTTCCCGACTTTGCGACTCGAATTCAACTTTGTCGATACTGGCGAACTCGCGATTTCCACCTCAAAACCATGCCTGAAATCTTCACTTCCTTCAGACATTTCCACCATTCTCCGATTTTGCAGATTTCAGGTCAAATCTAACAAGAAAAATGATATTGACAAGGACGGCGTTCTATCGATTGAGCAGGGCAGCATTACTTGCGCTCGCTGGACTGGGGGATCGTTGGGGGAGGCAACGGGTGCCGCTCTACCATCAGCGGCCGCGCGTGCATGGTTTGGGCCTATTCTACCTGTGACGTCATCAAATTTCTCTGCACCAAATCGCCGTCAAACGGCGAAAATCGGGGTTCAGAATAAGAGTTTAAATTTGCTTTTAATTGTTTTCTGGGCGGTGTTAGGGCTTCAAAATTAACTTTTTCATGCTCAGTATGTTCTCAGCTTTCAGAAGAGGTACAATATGCATATTATAGGATCTTCATTGAGTTTTCGGTTTAAACTTTAAATGCTAAACGTATGGCTGCGAACAAGATTAAACATTAACCCATACCGTAAGTACGATGGCTATATATTATATTTGGTGGCTAAAACTATGAAATTTGAAATTAGCAACCACAAAATTATAATTACGCTGCCCGGACGCGAATTTCCAATGCCGTGGCCAGGATAAAGTCCGCGACCACACCGGATCAAAAAGCTCGGAGAGCGTTGAAGTATATATCGGAGATTGCATAAACGCCCTCTTACATTGTCTTGCGTGAATAAAAACAACCATCAAAACGATGTCCTTTTACCATTCAGGCATGAAGCAAAACTGTTTTACACAATCTCTGATTTCCCTTTAGTTTATAATTCAATTGAAAACATAGCCTTTTCATAGACGCAAAATCAATTCGATCTCCTGGAGGTGCCTATTTGTCTTGTGTTTCACAAAGATCCTAAGTTGAACTTAACTCTTAAGTTGGACTAGGAAAATATGGAAAGCTGTTAGTTTCTTTGGAACAATTTTGTTAAGCCTCTTTTAAAAGGAATACAATGTTCATTCAAACCATTGATATTTTCTATCATCAAGGGGATTTCATGTTTTTGATTAAAATGTATGCAAAGTCTAAAATACTTGCATTTTAGCTTTTGAACATAATTATTTTATTTCAAGGCTACAAATGGCTTTCCATACTTGTTAAAGTCCAACTTAGAGTTAAAGGGTACCACCACCCAAAAATAATATTCTTATTAAAGAAAGGTAACATTTTTAGTATTCCATTCCATCAACAAGTTCACAAAAATATGTTTCCAGAAAAAAAAAAAAAAAATTGTAAAACGCATCACCATTATAAAGCATGCGTTCATGCGGTCTGAATTGCGAAGATTAATGTGTGCAGAGCGAACGAATCGCCCGGGAATCTATAGTCTACAAACGTACGCGTGAATAGCATTGGCGCACTCGCAAATGTTTGACCCGTATGGAACCAGGAAATAGTAGTGGTTCCGTCCGTAAGTGGTGGAAATTAATTGCTTTGTTTATGAATTACACAACCCTTTGCAAAATGTTGGGTATCTATTTGATATCACAAAATGGTACCAATACATATAATAATGTGTTGTTCTTTGCCTGGTGGTCCCCTTCAACTTATGATCTTTGTGAAACACCCCCCTGATGAAGGATGAGACGTATCCGTTTCACAACAGTAAATTTTACGCCCTATTTCTGAAATGGAAATACTTGAATGTGCTCAGTCTTTCAATACATGATTGTTCTCTATAACTTACTGTTTGTATAAATTAATCTACTCTGTTAATCTAAAATGTAATCGGTTAGATCCTCTAGTTCCTCTTTGTCAAACATGTTGACTTAGTATCCAGTGTGTGACGGCAGAATGTTCCGTTCTAATTCTCGTACAGAACATGATGTTTGCGTGACAAACTAGTTTGCTTATCGTTTTGAATTTGAACTTGGAAATAGAAGCAGACTCGTCGCTGGTGGTACTACTAATCAATAAGTCAGACAATGAATTCTCAGTCAATAATAACCGTTCTAATTAGCAAAATAAACATGGTATTGTTATACCTTGTATCCAGAGACTGAACATTTTTATATTTACTGCATATCCTGTGGAAAACAAATCTGACTACTGTTAATATGGTTAAAGGGATCTAGTAACTTTGTTGACAAGTGCAGAAAGTGATGAATGGTTGACAAAAATGTGTATTTTAAAAATTTGATATGTCCACTAATAGAAATGTGTGAAAATGTGATTTTAAATGGGTGTTATATGGCCGAGTAATGAGCGAAACTGCAAGTGAAAGTGATATTTGCAAATTTATTGCCCTGACTTTGTCCACAGTTATTACTCCAGTTGATAATTACAAATCCGAATGCTTCAATCTTAAAAAAATCAATTTTGAATTAAAATTCTAGATAATTTTAACGAAAGGGGAATTCGAAAAAACCCGTTCCATGATTTTATTGGTAATACGAACAGAATAAAGGTACGATAGAACATAATTATATAAGATTATAGTTCTGAGTAAGTTTGGTGGATTTGGGCAATGTTACTAGATCCCTTTAAGAATAATACGTTCATGCATCATGCATTTGTCAACAGTAACGTACCCCTACGAGTGCTGATCGATATTTTGACTGTTTACACTAACTGTGACAAATGGCATTGGACCTGTTAATTGTATTAACCGATCGGCCCCAAAACCGAAAGACCTTGTACATGTTGTATAAAGTCAATATGGATTTCAATAACTTGGACAAACAGGCTAAACGTAACTAGGAAACACTGGTATTCAGTTACTGTTCATATTCTGTCATCATGGTCATGGAGACTTCGCAAAATTAAACTATTTGTCCATATCGTAATAATTATCCATTAATAATGGATATGCGTATTGCACCACCGTAGTTTGGTTCTATTCTGATACATGTTAAAATTAATTATCGGGTATCTGATGTGAGCATGGTGATCATACTACATGACTTGTATATTCAGCTCAACGCGCTAGGCATCTTCAAACAAATTAAAGTGCGACAAATCGTGAAATTAGTTTATCCTGATTTCATGATGACGATGCAGGACAAGTGTATTGGCATTCTTTGTACATGGATGACACAGTATAGATGTCTGGCATTAGATTGATATTGTACACAGCGGAATTAAAGTGATCCATTAACAATTTGTCCAATTCAGCAAAAAATAATTTGGAGCTTTTACACTTCTATTGTAAATTGTTGTTTGGCTAATGATAACGGAGGAATGGAATGGGTTTGTATTGTTCCAATGTCTCCCTAATTATGGAGATATTTATATCTGAATTATAAAGCGTTCCGGAACACTTTTCGCTTGTAGGCAACATCAATGCCGATGGACAGTATACATTCTGACATAAATTGTCACTTTTGACCAGGCAAACAATCGTCCTTTTCTACCAAACGTTCACATAATATCATTCAGAAGGATTTTGTGACGATATTGCTGCATGATTGAAGTCTCAAATATCACTTTTGGAAAAATTACAAGAAGTCAATGGATCACTTTACACGTGGCCATGTTTCGGGCAATCTTTAGAGAAATTGCAACTTTGGAAAGTTCCTAACCTAACTATCACGTTGGAGTGTCCTGATTTGTGAATGATCTTTGTGAATATAACCCGAGTTATGTCATAACCCGAGTTACCCAAGTAACCCGAGTAACATACACCATGTACACGGATGACGGACATTATGTTCTGTGACACCGCAAACTATTCCCATTTGGATTCATTACAATAACGGTAATTACAATTCAGAAAATTATGTTTCTTCATGTTCTTTCTAAAATTATTTACGACATGATTAATTAGTATGGTTACATGAATATATCTTGGGCATTTTTAATTTAAAATTTGACTCAGTATAGATACACGCGAAATAAAGATTGTTTTTCTTTGTATTTCTCCGTTTCTTTTTGTGTTTTTTTTCTCAGTAAAAACAAAATGCGTGTATTTTTTATTCCAAATTTTAATGAAATCATAACAACATTTGAGGTGATTGAAATCAACATTCGCAAAAAGTTTCTTTATTTTGTTTCTATTTAAAGAAAACACACCAAATCATGATTTCACAAACGTGTATTGTGTTTCTAAATTAACAGTTACCCTATTATGTTGATTGCTGTATGTCTCAGTGATATCAGTTAGAATTTATTGAAAATGTAATCTCAGTTCCATTTGTTATCAGCACATCGTACGTATTTATACGTCTGAAGAATTCAAACTGTTATATGTTATATTTTATCATTTAATAACAGTTAATATAATTAACATTTAAAAAAAAACTTCGAATCTGATGTTTTCATCTTGCTCCTTTCTTGGTTCTCCTCATTTCTAACATATACACTCAATTGTGTCCAGGCAACCCATACATTGAATTGAACTGTGTATCCCGAAGCAGAATCGTTGTCTGAAATGCTAATTTGAGTGCGAGACTTTCTGAATATTAGCACTCGTTCAAGGTGAAGCTAGACAATGGACCGTGTGTCGATGGCGTGGGGTGTATAGGGTGTCCCATAGAACATAGTGAATCAGTGTCTACACGTGAGTGAATGTTCGTATTATCATCATCATCATCACCATCATCATCCTCATCATCATCATCATCAGAAAGCTTTAAAATGTACTTCTAGTTTGCAAGCAATCGTAACAAATAATTACGACTTGTTAATTTGTATGAAATGTGTAGTAATCAATAAATGCCGAGAAAGCGAAAGAAAAAATATATCATCAGAAAGCTACACTATGAACCGTACGTAAATAGTGTGGGATGTATAGGGTGTCCCATAGAATAATATAATGAATCAGAGTCCGCACGTAAGTGAATGTTCGTATCATCATCATCATCATCATCATCATCATCATCATCATCATCATCATCATTATCATCATCACAATCATCATCATGATCACCATCATCATCACCATCATCGTCATCATCATCATCATCACCATCACCATCACCACCATCATCATCATAACCATCATCATCACCATCACCATCATCATCATCATCATCATCATCATAATCACCATCATCATCATTATCACCATCATCATCATCATCATCATCACCATCATCATCATCATTATCAGTTAAAGCTACACAATGAACCGTGTGTCGATAGCGTGCGGCAGCGTCCACACGTATTGTGAGAGTTCGTGTCATTATCGGAAAGACAACTGTATACTAAACCGTATATCGATTGAGCGAACCACTTAAGCACACCGTTGTAATCTAGTGTTGTTTCTTCTTCCAAAATCGGAGTCAGAACTCAATGTGAACAGTCCTGTTAAATCTACACCACCGGTGCACAATTGCAGGGTAACATGTGGACGCATGGCAAGATGTGTGTGTGCGTGCCTTTTTGGTTGAGGAGGGTGTTCCTTTTCAGATGCGGGTAAAGAGAGAGTGAGAGAGAGAGTGGAGTATGGGGGGGGGGGGGGGAGGACTTAAAGGGAACCAACACCCCCAAGTTATGTTCTAATATCAATATTACAAGAAAATCATTTCCAGAAAATAGTTGCTACCATTTGAAAAATCACCATCATACAAAACTGTGCGTTACTGTGTGTGCAGAAGAAGACCAATTATTTTGTCTAGGAACGTAAGGGGTCGTTTTCATTAATGATATGGCGATATAACTCCTTTTCTCCTTTTTCAGACTCATGAATATTTCATATTTGTTTGCAATAGTAATGATTCAAACGTGCGAATACAATATTTTTGTTAACAAACATTTCTGCCGTTGCTGGTGTGATGGATTACTAAAATAATCATTGTAATAATTGATATCAACTGATGATTTTGTGCTGTAGGTTCCCTTTAAAAGTGGCGCCACGTCATCTGCAACATCATCCTCCGCTGAATCATCGCTAAACCCTCCCATGTTTAAGAGGAATTTGGGCGAATTTCTCCATTCACGGTCATGATGGACGCAGGGTTGGTTGGCAGTGTGCATCTGCAACAGTGTAAACATAATAATGATTAATTCGCCCATTCATTCGTTCATTCATTCATTCGTGCGGGATTATTCAATATGTCTTGTTTCCACCGTGCGTTGTACGTGGACACGATGGGTAGAGAGCGATATGAGCGTGATTATTGTTAATTTCCGGAACCATTCATTCTCGAGATGTCGTAGCGTCCATGCCTTTGTCATGTGCCTGTTGTGATTTATTGGTCAGGACTTAATTTAGCGAGGCCTGAAATCGATTGAGCGAATCAAATGGAATCAATTTCTTGAATTTAGTAGGACGATTATATTCGAGTAGCGATTATATTTGGCAGTTCTTGGTGTATCCTCCATATAGTGGTTCTTATTTTTGGAGCAACGAGTTACAGACGGATCTGTTTTATATATTCTAACAAACTTTTGATATTATTAAAATTGGAGAAGAATACTCATCTTCTGGTGGAATGTGTAACGCTATTGACAGCCAGTATGCCTCATATTAACCTTATAATTGCATATCATCCTAAAATATGACTTTATTACAATGGTTCTGACGCATGTAATAATCATCCCGTGTGGGAAATGTATAGATCATGATGCGATTGATATGTGGAGGAAACTGGCGAAATGCATCACAATTAAACACGTTTGGTGGTTTCTGGAGTCTTTTTGTGACATCAACGAGTGAATTTTCGAAATTAAATGACATAATACTTAATATTTCGTTACATCACTATCTGATGTGTAAACCACCAGATTTCTGGAGTGTATAATAACATATTAGAGGACTACAACTCATCAGTGGCGCCACGTTATCGTCAGTTTTCGATAGATTTGTTTGAAAGGTGTTAATGCATAGGGGTAAAGGTCCTAATGGATACACTAATCCCCATTTTGCATGACCGCCATTCTCCAGCAAAGATAGTCATGTATTGCGCTAATTGATTTGAATGCACACCAAGATATGTTGCCACGCATTTACAATCCGACAGGGTGGAGTCCAATAAAGCGTGGATTCCATTATGCCATTAAAGTGGAGATACTTTTAATTAGACACGAAACGGTCTACCGACTCTATCACGATGACGACATGAGTATACATAAATAATGGTTGAGCGCTGTTCTTGTTTTAGCAACACTCTTGGCTGAAATTATAATGTTCCCTATGATTTGCCAATGGGCAATAGGCAATGGTTTAATGTATTCTGCATGCTATGATTGAAAATTGTTAGGGAATTAAAACAAGAAGGATTTAGCAAGAAACGCGTGCTAATAAATCATTGGTTGTTTGGTGCTGATACTTTTCAGGCTTATACATTCGGCTTGCGATTGCACACTGTAAGAAGGCATGATTGGAGAGTGCTGATAAGCCTGAGAAGGACTGTCGATATTCTTTCTTGGATAGTCCTAAACATGCTAAATGGACTGTGGTAGTCCTAGAACATGTAGAAAGAACTGTTGGTATTCTTTCCTGAGTTTGTAGTTCTAACAAGCCCCGTTATATTTATTGTAAGCATGGTAAGGAGAGGGTGGGTGGTAGGAGGTGCTCGACGTTTCGAACAGGTTGACTGTCCGCCGTCAGGAGTGGTCTTTTGTTATCGTTAACAGCTAATGCCCGGCGCAGACAGAGCCGACTCGACTGGTTGTCCTTCCGATCGGCTCAGTTTTCAGTGCCTCGCGACACACATTTTGCCAGTCGAGAGACAGTCAGATGCCAGTTCGGGCCGATTCAACACGATAAATCTGCTCCGACCGACCGGGCCCAACTCTAGCCTGATTTAAACCAGTCGGATCGGGTCGAGTCGGCTCTGTCTGCGCCGGGCTTAAACGGCTAAATAGAGCTGTACAGACAAACCTGAACGACAGCCGAGCTAAAGACGGACGAGCTAAAGACGGACGTTATTAACCGTACTTCGAATGGACTGCTCTCTAAACGATATCGCTCATCACGCTGATGTTGAAGATCGTGCTCATCAAGAAACTTTCACTGGTCCCGAATCCCGATAACTATCTGCTATCTCTCTCCCAGCTTTTCATTGGTATACAAGCAACTATATAACGACGAATTGTGTCCACACAGAAACTTCATCGATTGCTTCTCCTGCATATTTTGATTCGAGCTATTTTAGCTATTTTCTCATACTCATGGTTCACCCAAATACTTACTGTATCATAGACGAGCATCTATATTTGTACTTCAATCGACTGTCCAAGCCTTACAAAATACACCCATCAGTGTGATTATATGATAGTTAAAGCGACTTGGTAACATTGTCCAAAACCTCAAAATCCAATTGGAATTCTAGCGGGTCCCTCATACCTTGTTTTATTCGTATTAACAATAAAAGCATGGGACAGGTTTCGTTTTTTAAAATTTCCATTTCGTTCAAAAGATATTTACGATTGGAGTGTTCGGATATGAAATTATCTATGGGACCTTTTCAGCCGTGTACAAAGTAAGTGCAATGAGTAAGTGAATATCACTTTGCACTTTTGCTCATTCCTCGTCCAAATATAACATCCGATTAACTTGACATTTCCACACATTACTTTCTGGACATTTCAGATCACACCATTTTACATTTTATTAACCACTCATCACTTTTTGCACTTGTCAACAAAGTTACTAGATCCCTTTAATATAATTTCAACTCTTTCAAACAAAAAGTATGTGACAAAGGGCCTAAACCACTTGTAGAGTGAACATGGTGAATCAGTGGATTCAACAGAGCTGAACGGTTGCGGTATCACCTACCAAGGACAGGATGGCCATTCAGATCTCTTTGTTTCTGATCCTGATAGCGTCGTTTTGTTGAACTTGTACCGCGTGAATGACACACGACCTTATTCTCCATTTAATAAAACGAGTATTGTTTCCAGTGTTTAGCCATTATTCTGAAATTTAAAGCAAAATCACACATTTTGTAAAGTGAGCAGATTGAAGCATCCGAGCGGAACCGTTGTCATGATGGTTGTGATATCGCATATCAAGGCTGGACATTCGGTTGTCTTTGTTTCTGGCCATTTTGGGCGTCGTTTGTTGAACTTGTATCGAGTGAATGGCACACGACCTTAGTTTCAGTTTAATAACACGATTACAATTTCCAGTGTTTAGCTATAGGTCTAGAATTGAAAGAGAAATCACACACGTTGTTAGATGAGTAAAGGCATCAGAGCCGAACCGTTGTGGTACGTATCACATTCAAGGCTGGACATTTGGGTATCTCTTGTTTCTGAACATTTGTTGAACTTTTGGTGTCCGGCGTGAATGGCACACGGCCATATGATTCATTTTATAAAACGATTCATGTTTTCATTGTTTAGCTACAATCCCCCCAAAAATAAAGAAAAGAATAATCACAAACTTTGTGAACATGGTGAAGTGAGAAGAAGCAGGAGAGCCGAACGGTTGTGGTATCGCCTATCAAGGATGGACTTTTGAGTCTCTTTGTTTCTGGCCGTTTGAGCGTCGTTTTGTTGAACTTGTGATATCTTGTGAACAGTGAATGAAACACTATCTGGGACGCTATTATTACCAGGCTTTCAAACGCGTAAGAAATATCCATGGTCATGTTTATTTGTGATAAGTTCCTGAATGTAAACCATTGTATCAGATAACATTGACTGCTACATGTTCAAAGTCTACTCAACATACTTCAGAGGCAGACGAGCACATATTCTTCGTCACTGTGTTTTGCGACGCCATTGTTTAAAGCTGGTGACCTTAAATCGTGAAACATGCTTGAACATTATGCAATTGTTGATTGCCAGACGACGATTTTGATGTATTATATACGGCTAAAGTATAATAACGATTCAAATATTCAAATGTTAACGTGAGACGCCATTATAAAACGTTGTTGATGATACTTGCATGAACATTACGCTATTCTTGATTGGCCAGGGGAGGATTTGGACGTACGTTTTTGGATGATGTATGAAATCGTTCAAGCCTTTCACTTGTACACGAGGGACAACCTGTGCGAGACGATCGAACGTAGCAACTATGATTTTGATACAAGTTTTGCTCAGATAATGTCGTCTCAACCGCTCCAGAAAACAGGACAGGATACCTAATATCAACAGACAGTCTTGTGGCAACCATTTACATTCGAGTGTTGTTCTCATATGTACTATCGTCTTCAACTGTGCTCCAGAACGGTCAGTTCGGATCTGAATGTAGATGTACCGATGCAATAACAATCGGGATAAGAATTTGTTCCACATTTATCAGAAGTTACATCGACTTGATCACATCACTATAGCATGACTAGCATGACTATAGACGAATTCGTCAAATGAGGAAAATAGTCAAAATTCTTGCGACCGTCAGTACCGGATGTTAACTGGAGAAAAACAAATAGGAAAATCGATATTTTCATCAATAGCTACTAAACCAAAGAGTGTCGTTAATGCCTTGACCCAACTTGCCAAACGAGTCTGTGAATTCCTATCACAGGTTATACTTATAGTATGTTTCATTGCAGCTCATAGTGCTCACCATTGGTGCTAATTAGCAATATTGATTGAATCGCTGTTTGGCTAGATCAACATGCAGCAAGGGCAATTCTTTGGAAGGTGTTGATTTTTGCTATGCATTTGACGATTCTAGTTTTGTTTCAAGGCATGCCAGGTCGGACAAATGCATTTACATTGTGATTTGTGATACACCTTAGTACTCATAAATATGTGTATTCATTATAACGAGTAATGAGAATTAATTCCCGTACGAAGACTATATTTTGCTTCTGAGTTGTGTGGGAAAAAAAGTATTGTGCAACCATTGCGATGTTGTGATCGGTCTTTAAATGTGCGGTTCTTTATACTTTGAACAACCGATGAAACGAGTTACATTATTTAGTGTTAGATCACTAATAGTACATTTGACATGTTTGATGACCTATATCTGTATAGCTGTCGTGGGATCATATGCCCATTTGTCATCATTCCGGAATTACAATTCTCTCCACCTGGTTGACTTTTATCGCACGCTGCCCTTGCAAATGCGAACGATTTGTTTGAAAAGAACGTCGTTATTCGCGCTTTCATCATAATAACTCAGACTTGAATAATTTCCAAGTCCATAATTCCTCGCAACAAGTAATAATTACATCTTCATCAATCATGATGGCCTCAAAAAAGGACGCGACTTTTTAGGTCATACGCCTAACCTCTTTAGCACAATATCGGTACATCCACATCAGTCTATTGGTGTCGGACTACGAAAAGACAACTGTATCGTTCCACGAATTATGAGTTAATTAGACACGGATATAGTTTTCATACAAGATTAACCCATCAAGTGCAAATGGAATACCACATTGATAGGTTAGACACACTGTGCATGCAATGCATGTCAGTAACTTTGGTACTCTTTATCTGTGTACCTGTTTGCGAAGCAGTTGTTTCGAAAGGGTTAGCTAGATACAAGACTCTAGATTAACCCATCGGGTGTGAATATTCCATCTCTAGCACGTCTAGTATCAGATGATCAGACATGTACTGTAAGTGTAATGGAACTCTTCACAATCGACACACTACAAATTATGGAATGACCGCTGACTTGTCTATAGCTTTCTACAGCGAGACGTCATCGACCTTATTCTGTTTTATATTCAATCTGTGAATCGGCTTCTGAAAGAAGAACAGAAGAAGAGGTCCCACCCTTTTGTATTCACCCTGTTATGTCGACATGTTCAATCGATTGATGAGTAACGAGTCAGGTAGTCTAGATGGGTCATAACACTGGATTGTGGATGCCTAACACACCTAACACGGCGCCGTAAGTTATGGCGGTGATGACTCGGAACATTGTCAGACAAATCGCGTTATATTCGCCTTTCTACACCTAATGTTCTTTATAGTCATTTAGTTCGGCGTGCATTTGAATGTTTGATGTCAAATGCGGACATTTTCCGTGGCTAATGTGCAAACGATGTTGCGTTTAGTGAACTCCGCAAGCTTCATGTTAATTAATACAGATCTATACAGATTATTATCTCTCCTATTTAGCCATTGTTTCTGTTCCCGAGCTGATGAACATTATTTGATTATTTTGGATTACTGACAACTGAACTGTTACTTCATTATGATTTGAAATAATATTTAGTGTTATAATGATTTGGGATAATAGATCATTATCATGATTCAAGATGACAAAGGCGTTTCATTTTGACTGATTGGAATCATACAGTGGTGAAAGTAACTTGAGTGTGTTTGGCCAGCACATGATCATTTGTAAGGATGGATGATACATGAATCAGGGGCGTTTCTAGTTATGTTCTGACGTGGGACACTGGACCCTGTCGGTCAAAAATATGTTACGTTTCCATGCCGTCTTTTTCAGCTTCTCAAACGGCTGAAGTAACCTGGATAACAATACAGTCAAACCCGTCTTAGTGGCCACCTGTCTATATATATATAGCAGCCAACCTGCCTATAGTGGCCACCAAACATTATATATTTTTAAAAATAGAACACAACAATGCTATGGAACCTGTCAACAGTGGCCCCGTTCCTTGTTTCCTTGTCACTCATATTGGTGTCATGTTAACCAATTGCCTACGGGAACCTGGTGGGTTATGTGCAAAGTCCATGTGGATTTCGTAATTTCGAAGAGAACGGATTGACTGAAATAGACTTAGTTCAAGATGATGATAAGATGAGGATGTCAGAATCTTAACTGATATAGAATTATTTAAAGATTGAACTACTATTGCTATAAGATGTGAATTTCAGAATCTCGAATGGAAACGTTTAACTGAAATACCCTTCGTTCAATATCAAACTCCTGATTGCTACATGTATTAACTCATTGCCAACTGAAATAATGGTGAGATATGAGTACAACGTATAGTTATGGAGATTTCAGAATGGGAACGGATTAACTGAAATAGTCTTCGTTCAAGACTTAACTCCTGGTTGCTGCGATGCCTTCCAAGTGGAGACGGGAGGACCTGAATAGGAGGAAGCTTCTCCATGACTACCTGGACTGCTGTCGGGCAAGCTTCTACAGTGTCCAGGATGCACAGTATGTATTACCACTCACACATGCATTGTTATACTGTTGTGTGTAGCATGCTTTGCATAGGCAATGCATAGGTGGCATATATCAGCTACTTGCCAACACCTGCATTGCCTATGTTCTCTGTGTATAGTATAATCAATTTACAGCAGATTATCTACCATTCTAAAGTATTAACGATTACGAATGCACTTACTTTTCTATAAATAAAAAAACATGTTTCATAGTGTTACTGGACAACTACGAAGCTAATTAACCTGAAATGATTATTGAAAACCGTGAATGGTAGTTCGGAAATTCATCTTTTTATTCTGATCTCGGGAATACGCTGTTTTCCTTTTTATATTACACCGGCTGTAATCTAAAGGTTCTGCACATTATTATATCAGTCAACGGTCAAAGCTAAAACATACCACGCTATCAGATATCCATTTTAAACTTTTGATCACAATATAAAGATTTGTATGTACAGTCATTACAGATGAACTTTCATACTAATATACCACACTATCCTTTTTTTCTAATCTGCAAATTTTGCCATCAACAAAACAAATCGTATCCCCATCGATCTTAAACTTGTTGAGGTATTTGAGTAGCTTTAATAGATTTCTAGAAGAAAAAAAACACCTTAATCTCTCTATAATCTGAGAGCTTAATGGTTTAATAATCACATCACAGATTAACTGTCACAGATTATTCAAAAAGTGAAAATAATTTCGTCGAAATTCTGCCCATAACGCAAACAAAAACATACTATGGTGGCTCTAGGCGGCTGTCGAAGTTAAATTCAAATTCTTTATTTTGTCCAAAATGTGAAATTACTTTTGTTTACATTAATCGGCATACAATAAGATAAAATCATACTACACTGGCTATTCATTATACAGTAAACCGTGAAAAAGGAACAAGCGATAATACAATAATCATTTTCTCGATTTATAAAGTGCTTATAATGTGATTGATAATCATCTCGAAGCGCTTTACAAGGACAAATTTACCCCGGTCATCGGATGCATACATGCGATCAATCCAGCACTCAAAGTGCACGTTTTCACTCCTTGGGGAGCATTCCGGTCAGGCAACCTTGTAGGTTTACACACAATGGTAGTATACTGTTGAATGGTAGAAAATGTGTGTGAAAAGTTAAATTGAGACAGCTAGCAATGATTAAACATGACCTGTATGAAGTGGGTATGTATACGGACATTTCCTTCCACAAGTAGGTCACCTAAACCGCTTGAACGATATCATTCCTACACAAATTGACGGCTATACCCCATGCAATCAACGAATGGAGATGTTTGGAACGAACCCATTCCCAGACCCATGCATTGACAATGATTATGTGTTAATCTTAAGACCTTTAAAATACTCGACCATCCACTTTTGGTGATCGGCAGTCCAGTCAAGCTTGCAGCAACCCTTTCTCAAGAATCGATCTTTCAAGTTGTTTTGAACTCCTTAGTTGATAATGACAAACCTTCGATTTCGGCTTACAAACCGTCTAAATGAGTTTTGTTAATGCATCTGCGCTAATCCTTTCCAATAATGAACAGTGATACTTTACCGAATGACATTCGAGTCAAGTTTTGGCGAATTCTCAGAAATTGATTTGAAACTCCTTGGTCGACTGATCAAGTCGGTGTTAATGAACTTCTTTGCGTTTGCATGCAGATGACGCTTCACCATGTGTTAACTAACCTCTTATTGCCTATGGACACCTTGTGGGCTCTGTACCAAGTTTTGGGGGATTTTAGAATCTCGAAAGGAACGTGTTAATACGGAGGCGCCATTTATGCGAATGGCGCGCAACCCTGCCTTAGCTTGCATAATGCTACAGAGTTGTCATGCCCCGATTGTTAGTCCAGTTTGTACTGTGGTGAATTTATTTCCCCCCTTTCCGCAGCTCCTGCCCGCTAGTTGGCGCGAAACCCCACCCACTTTACGAGATAGATCCCGGCCCACGTACACCTTCAAGTTAGCATGCTAAGTGGATATGGAATTTCTCGCCATCTACCATGCCTACATGATCTAGTGGGCAAGAGCGGAAACATAAACTCATTATACTGTATATTCACTGGTTCTGTAGACATGGCCCTGTCCATTCCCGACTTTGACGACACACACGGGCGTAGACATGTCATTGATACCCATTCAATTGGGGGGGGGGGGATGATCTATTCATTCATCCCCCCCTGATGAATATGTCTTACGTAAGTCGCTACGCCCGTGACGACACAGTCCCTTGTCAATTTGACCGTAGTACTTATAGCCATTTCCAGCTTCACATTGCCAATATCATCCGCCAATTGTCTTTGACTATTGACCACACAGCCTGTGTTTTATGATAGAGGACCCCAAGGAATTGATCTGAAACTTCTTCCAACTATCGTATTTTTATTGAGTATTTTGTTTTTATTGTTCGTTGACGAACGATGTAGTTACGATATACAGCATCTTATTTCTGTTGTGAATGACCATGGTGACTACAAGAAGGATGTTATAGGAGGACAGAGAAGTTAAGTATTTGGTTTCCAGTGTGTATACTTGTAGGATATGTGAGAGGGGTGTGGGGGAGGTGTGTAGGGGAGGGGTGTAGGGGAGGGGTGTAGGGGAGGGGTGTAGGGGATGGGTGCAGGGGAGGGGTGTAGGGGAGGGGTACTCCGTATCTCGGGCTTCCTGCTGTCTTTACCAAAACAGCTTAAAGGGTATAATCGGACTATAACAGTCGTAAAAAACCCACACCGTTACTACGATAATCGGATATCGACGGTATAGATTAAAGAACAATGATGGTTGTATCCTCTCTAATCTTTTAAGCGCTTTTGAGTGGGTAGCCTGCTGCATCGGCCCAAACGAAAAATTATCTTTTCTCTAGCTCGTATACTTGACCAGTGTTGAGAGGAGTAAGCAGGAGCGAAGGAATACTATGTACAGTATGTCAATCTCTTGATGTGGATATACCAAAGGGATATACACCATGGATCTACATAGTGGACTTTGGCGACATCTTGATTCAAATTAATAGGCAGTAGAATCTGATAATTGTCATATTTAGTGGATCTTATCAGTTAACAATGTTGTTCACAACTTTCGACTTTCGCTTGAAATTTAAGACCGGATAATGACACATCTCTCATGGAGACGAATGCCAATACTGTGACTGCAAGACATATATAATTACACTTCAGAGGCAGCGAAGTTCAATGTTTGGTTTGCGGTGTTTATACCTGTACGATATATAAGATATGTTAATACAACTATTAACAAGTATCAGCCATGTCAGTGATTATCCAGGCAAACTGAAGGAACACCCACATTCCTACACTGTATACAGGTATAAAGATCATGTGTAGTGTAAACCTGTGTTGTCGGAGCCATGAGGAGAAAGGGGCTTTTAATTTTGACTGCGACATTCAGCATCTCATGGCATCAGGAACGCAGTCGGGAATATATTTTTGACATTGAACAAAAACCGTTTATTATGAATTTTGTTAACCAGGTGCGTGGATTGATCCCAATACCCATGGAACATGTAATATTATATTGGTTTAATTAACAATACTTTGACTGATCTCGACTGAACAATAATTGAAGGAACATACCCAAACCTATAGCTACAGCCAAACCTAACTGAACAATTCTTGTTATTTAGACTGGGTGTAATGTATACTTTTTGGAGCCATATTCAGGGTGTTCGTGTTTGAAAGGGACTTTTAATTTCGACTGCGACATTCAGCATCTAATGGCATCAGGATCACAATCGGGAATATATCTTTTGACATCGGACAAAAGCCGATTATTATGATTTTTGTTCACCAGGTACGTGACGTGTTGTCAATAAAGCTCTTGATTATGTTTACGAGATATTCTTATTGTCAGGCTGCACGTTTATTTCGTCGAATTATTTAACAACTCTACAAGTTCTTTGTTGAAATCGGTATAGCGCGACATACTTTTTGAATGTATTATTGTCCGTATATTCTGTTCTTCCTTGCCAACATAACTTTTTACTTTGCTAAAGGGAAGTAAATTAGTAAACTGACAGTTATTGTGATCATTTTGCTGTTGAAAAGGTGCGTCTGGAAGAGGCCCATATGTCTTGGTGTATTTTGTTAATCTTATATTTCGAATTGATTGTCTAATTTGAATTTTTAACACGAAATAGAAAAGTAGTATATACAATAACATGTTTATCTTGATCAATTTGGCATTTGCTCCCGTATGTCTTTTTCATAGGATGGTGCTGAATGCTGATACCTATAGTGCGCTGCTCCACATCTGCCAAGCCTTTGATGTCGGTCACGATCGGTCTTTTATTTGAAATATTTTGAACTGATTTTTAATACGTCATTGTAAAAATAAAATGTATTAAAGGGATCTAGTAACTTTGTTGACAAGTGCAAAAAGTGATGAGTGATTAATCAAATGTGTATTGGTGTGATTTGATATGTCCACAATGTAATGTGTGAAAATTTCACGTTAATTGGATGTTTTTGGGCCGAGAAATGAGCAAAATGTAAAGTGATATTCACTAACTCATTGCACTTATTTTGTACACGGCTTAAATTATCCCGTAGACAGTTTAACATCTGAACACTTCATTCGTAAATATATTTTTAACGAAATGGGAATTTGAAAAACCGAAACCTGTCCCGTGCTTTTATTGTTCATATGAATATGACAAGGTATGAGAGAACCACTAGATTTCCAAGTACGTTTTGAGGATTTGGACAATGGTACTATATCCCTTTAATGCTAGTGAAGAGAGAGAGTTTGTAGGGTTGCGGTTCATAAACCAAATATTACATACCTTCAATTTTCAATTCAATTTATTGATGTTTTCAACAAACATTACAAATCAATTATAATGATCATAACATTATAGAGGTATACATATTGGAAACATTCTCGCTAAGCGCAATCTTCAATCCCTTTTGTGACGAGGTGATTTTTCGTTGAATTTGAAACAATGATAAAAGTAATCATTCCTTCTAGATACTTATAGAGTTAGATAAACCATCATGGCCATTTCTTAGTCTAAAACTACAAATTGTTTTTTTCTTTTAGTTGTTCTTGCATTATTTGATATTTGAATACTACATTACTGGTTACTTTTATTTTCACCAATTTTATGGACCCTTTTGATTCATGGAAATTCTTACTGAACTTGAAGATTTTTGTAAACAAAATAAATACAAATGAACGCCATGTTTATTATTCAGTCCAAACCACGAGCCTTTCTGTATAGCTTGTCCGATAATAGATCGTTTGTATAGGTCAGCGATACATAGTAAAATAGACAAACCGATATGAGCATGCGCGTAGTTCAAGATATCGCATTTCAGAACATAGAGAAACCTTTCATAGAATTGTATGCTGGTTAATTGTTTGATTGGGTTATTGATTCGAGATCAATCATGCATTCGCATCTGTTCATAGATGTGATTATTGTGCAGACGGGCCAATTAACCTTAGTATTGCAAAGACATTCAACGTGTTCAAAGTCCATGACATGATTATTATAATGTATGAAATTAATAACTGACTTGGCGAAAGAGTAGACATTATCTCATTTCATGTTGAAATGTCACGCACGTTCAGCTAATCAATTAGCATACTGGTTTATGATCCATAAAGCGTTATTTCATTGTTAATATTTTTCGAACCAATTAACCCTCCGATTCCACAGTCATAATCATTATGTCATGCATGCATGTATACAAGTCATGTTCACACGCCATTGTGATTGTCACGGTGTATTACAGTTTAACAATATACGTATTCAATCAGTAGAAAACAGTGTGTAGAATCTATACATCTGGGTCCCGTTGCAGAAAGAGATACAATCGATTGTAAGTTACAATTGATTGTAAGTCAGAAAATTTGCGCGTCTCCACCAATCAGATTTGCGCATTTAGAACACATGATCTGGGGGGGGGGGGTGATCGTAGGGTAAGTGTCACGGTGGTCACCTTCTAAGACCCCCACGAGGAAAAACAGCGCCATGCATAAACAATGGAAATGTTTTCAATACTGGCATCAAGCTTTTCGATGTGATTGAATGTCACATCGGACATCGGTATGTAATACAGAATTCATTTTTTGTCGTGACCTCCAGTAATCATTTATTTTGTGAAACATTCTTATATTTATCAAAGATGGAATTTCTTTTTTTTATAATTATGATTTTATTTTTCGAACATAAAAAGGTATATAGGTCACCATGGTCAAGTCACAGACTAGTCCGAAAAGTCAGCCAAATGTTTCGAGGGTTCTTTGTCGATTTTGTTTTCTCAGCCGCTCTACATTAAATTGATTAATGGAGGAGATAGAATGACGTCATACTATTAAAGGACCCCTCCAGAACGAGATGGATTGTTCTGTCTACAGTCACAGAGTAGACATTATATGACAGCTCAACAAGCATTAGATAGGGACGTCATCTTGCGTAGACAAGAAATATCGATTTTTATTTATCACTTAACGAGAATATTGGG
Organism: Echinarachnius parma; assembly: GCA_037951105.1. Classification (NCBI taxonomy): domain Eukaryota; kingdom Metazoa; phylum Echinodermata; class Echinoidea; order Clypeasteroida; family Echinarachniidae; genus Echinarachnius; species Echinarachnius parma. Next base: position 88,034 of record JBAMJV010001067.1, on the reverse strand, counting down.
ATATCACGTCGAGATTCCCCGAAATCAAGGCATCGTTTGATTTCCTGGAAGACGTTGTATGAAAACACAACACCGATCGACATTAGTTATTAGAAATGGTATAAAATGACTGGAATTTAGTGTTTGATATCATTTTGAAACTACCGAGTCGGCAGGAAACACTGTAGCAAAATGCTGCCCGTCTATTTCCAGTTCTACGTGTATAGCATATGTTTGGGTTTATAGTTTAGAATTTGATGTGATATGACTACCGATATTCAACAATTGTATTGGGAATGCAAATTGAAACCTTGAAGACAAAACAGTTTTGTGTTTGTTTATGTAACGCTTTGGATTTTTGCCGATAAATAAATTGCGCTTTTAAAATTGTTGAGACTAACTGACGGAGAGGATAAGATAAGAGAATATCATATTCATGGCGCCACAGACCTCGAAGACTTCACGGTAATGTACTAATAATTATAAATGATATTCAAATTTTGGTAATACAGTGGGGTTGTGTGGTCCGACTAAAAAAGGGGGGGGGGGCACAGGCGTAGGAGGTGGGGGCAGCCCCATTGTGGGCAGCCCCCTCCCCCCGTATTCTGTTTGAAAACGGCCACATTCGGATACAAATTCCCAAACTTTTTGGCAAAAGCATTGCATATTCAGGCAAAATCATATCGTATTCGGGTAAACTCATGTTATATTCGGGCAAAACTCATCAGGTGAAAATGGGAAAGATCATATTCGGGCAAAAGACCTCAGTCCCCCGGAAAAATAATGTGCTCCTACGACCATGGGCACAAGCGACTTATTAAGGGCACACTACACAATCAATTGTTCATGTTTTATCTATGTATTATAAGGATCATGGTTGTGGTTATTTACAGAATAGTACTGCAGTTGTTTGTACTGATTGGAGTCAAACTACGAGTGGTGCACCCATGCCCCCGTGCATAACCCACTAGCTACTCCACTGTCTGAACAAAAGTTTTACAAAACGATGTGTTTTGTAGTTTCAATTGAGATCGTCATCTGGAGTCATATGCAGTATCATATTTGTTTCCAGAGGGGTCCAGTATGACCAAAGATGACTTCATCATTAAAGGGATCTAGTAACATTGTCTAAATCCTCAACAATTACTTGGAACTCTAGTAGTTCTGTAATCACGCTCATACCTTGTCATATTCATATTAACAATAAATGGAACGGGACAGGTTTCGGTTCTTTTCAAATTTCCATTTCGTTCGAAAGATATTTATGATTGAAGTGTTCAGATGTTAAATTGTCTACTGGATAACTTAAGCCGTGTACAAAGTAAGTGCAATGAGTTAGTGAACATCACTTTGCATGTGCTAATTTCCCTGGCAAAAACATCAAATTAACGTGAAATGTTCATACATTTACTTTGCGGACATATCAAGACCACACCAATATACATTACATTCGATTAATCACTCATCACTTTTTGCACTTGTCAACAAAGTTACTAGATCCCTTTAACGCACGTTTGTCATCTATCATATTTTTTTTTATCCGGAGTGAACATGTAAAGACAATTCACTGAATCTCATGGTCGAATATTTTGTATTTGATATACTGTAGCTAGGAGAACATAGGTAAGAACATTCGCACGTTATTTTAGATGGTCAAGTAAAACAAATGCAAACGTAACATTCAAATTGTGTAGTTGCACATCAGGAAACAATAAGCATCATCCATGATGCGAGTAAATTCCTAGAGAATGCATGCCTGATGCGTGTCCATAGATGAGTTTCTAATTACTGCTGATCCCCGGGGGGGGGGGGGGGGGGGGGTGAGGGGGGGGGTACTTCTCTTATCTCTGACGATAAACTTCCCCGTATCACTTTCACCCTTATTGTTTGATGTCGTGATGCTTCAACTCCTCACAATCGATTGAATCTATAAGTTATTGTCCTGTGTTTCGTTCGCGAGCTACCAAGCAAAACGTCCCCCTCCCAGAGTAAGTGCGTTCACACAGTATATGTTTATTTGGCGTATAATCTCAAGTATCGTGTTCACACACGAATCCGAAGATCTAATAATGTATTCATTCAACGTTTCAATACAAATGTTCCACACGTTCCACCGATTGTCGGGTTACAGTGTGGACGTATTACTTGTGACATCGGGGTAATGGTAAATGTACTGCCTTGAAGAACAATGTAGTGAACATATCGATATAACAGGGTTAGGAGAGATAGTGTAGGTATCGACGACGTATCTGATCATGTTTTTTTGCAATGTATGTATTTGAAAGCAGGGGTCCCCAATTGTAAGGTTAGTGTGGACGTTACGTTCTGATATCGGGTTAACGGCTAATGGTAGTGGAACTGTTTTGAAGAACAATGCAGTGAAGATATCGATATAACAGGATTAGGAGACCGAGTATATGGGGTAAAGGTCCTTCATGGTCTAATTGATGGGAAACAATTCCAAATTGCTTTGCCCCTGACTTATTGAAAGTACGTATCTCTTCCAGTCTGTCTGTTTTCGAGATGGATGTCCAGTTTGAGTTCGAGTTTAGTTTTGGTTTTGGTTTGATTACAAATTCAAGCTAATTTCATATCACATTAATAATATAACTGACTGTACTAGTCAATGCTTTTTTTTGTGTTAATCTGTAAGTTCTGACAACTAATCATAAGTATACGTTAAAGGGATCTAGTAACTTTGCAAGAAGTGGTAGGTGGTTGATACAATGTATATTGTTGTTATCTAATATGTCCACTGGGTGTTGTGTGAAAATTACAAGTTAAATGGACTTTATATGGCCGAGTAATGAGCAAAAATGCAAAGCGACATTCACTAACTCATTGCACTCACCTTGTACACGGTTCTGACGATCAGTTGGATAATTTGACATCCGAACACTTCAATCGTAAATATATTTTTTAACGAAAGGGAAATTTGAAAAAAACCGAAACCTGAATACAACAAGGTATATGATGGAACCGCTATAATTTCAATTGGATTTTGAGGATTTGGACAATGTTACTAAGTCCCTTTCAACTAAAGTGACGATATAATGCAAAATTCAGGGAACGACAGAACAGAAGGCAATCCTTCATGACATGTAAAATATAACATTGCTGTTATCATTTCTTGTTATTGACAACCCGATTTCGAAAATCAACTCCATGATGAATGTTGTGCTATTCTTGTATGGGGTTAAGGGAACTTAGTTCGAAGATCAGAAAAAAGAAAGACAAAAAATGGGATGGGATGTTTGGACGATCATTGTGTATTATTAATGGACAAAGTGTTTTCTAGAAATTGACTAAACCAAAACAAACGTACATTTCAAAAATGGGTTAAATTCTATCTGCATGATGGCTTGATCGGATTGACTGGATTAATGGAATCCGTCAGAATAATTATTCTGCACCATCGAGCTCATCCTAAGATCACTTACCACATCATCCTCTTATCAAGCTTAAGAGTCAATAGATCCCTTTTGCTCTAAGAAGTCTTTTGTGACTTGGCATATCATCAGTGTCACAGTGCGTGTTTAATTACCTCCGACAACTTATTTATCTCATCAATTTCCCCTTTCTTGTTTTGCGTATTTTGAATAATCTAGAGTCAATATATGACATCTTTGCTATATATACATAGTATAAGAAGTCTTTTAAAGTTATTATCAGTGACACAGTGCATGTTTAATTACCAAACACATCGTATTCATCGCTTGAATTGCCTTTTCGTATTGTGCTCCCATGATGATTCCAAACCTTTAACTCAACAATGATCCGAAGTACGATAGTATGCAGTATCAGTTGTTAACGATAAAATTGTAAACAAAATATTTAAGGGAATATGACTGAATGCGCCTTTGAATGGAGACTAACATCACTGATCTGATCTGGGGGTAATAGTGTAAACTGAATTAACCACAAACAAGCAACAGCAACAGCAACAACAACAGCTACAACAAAACGACAACAACATCGACTCCAACGAATCTGACATTACAAGGCGTTGTTTGAATACTTTCATTGGAAAGCAAATCAATTTCACGACTGAGTGAAATAAATAATTGTTTCCCCAATATAATTTCATCACAAGATATCGACGGATCTGATTATACGTTTGTTCATCACCACCGAGCGTGATAATTATTGTTCACTTTCCTTTCCTCAAAATACAGAGTGTCACCTTCCTTCTGTTCAGTTCTCAGGGGCGGATCTAGCTTTTTGCTAAGGGGGGGGGGGGGGGGGGGGGGTTGGATCTAGCTGTTTGCTAAGGGGGGGGGGGGGGTTGACCCAATGACGATGTGGATACTATGTGGGTCTGGACACATGATGGCGTTTTTCTATGCACATCACATTTTCACTTGGCAGCCCAAGGGGGAGGGGGGGGGGGGGGGGGTTAAACCCCCTAACCCCCCCCCCCCTCCCCCCCGTAGATCCGCCACTGGTTCTTGATTCCTCTGTCCAAGTTAAGACCTCCCCATTGTCCACCTTTGTTGTTCTAACACCCAGAGGATTATAAGTAAGCCCGAATAGAAAGGAAGAAAGTAACCATATTATAGTAATAGTACGCCTTTCTGTGTATCAGAACCTTTGATGAGCTCTGTAAACGTTGTATTATATTCTTGAGTTTGTTGTATTATACCTGGACATACTGTATATATTAGAATAATGAGTATCATGTACCTGCTGTACAAGTTGACATTGACACGTTATAAAGTGGAATGAGTCGGGATCGAGGACAGGCAGGGATGAACTTAGTCATGACCAATTTATCTATGTTTATGTTTGATTAAAAACCTTACATATTCGTTCGATTTATAAAATATCTCATCATAATCATATTATCCTGATTATATTGGTAGGCTAATGTGTGTTACATATTTCATGTTCGCGGCTCCGTTATTTGTTTTTATCCATACGCGTTCAAACACTTGTGATTATTTACGACTGGGACCGACATTAATCGTCACCATCCGAGGGACGCAGCTTTAGTTCGAACCCGGCCAGATTGGTGTGAAGAGCAAAGTCTGCCACTATAGACTGGGCCCTATTTCTTAAAACTTTAGAAATGGTTGTAAGTGTCCAATTATTGTTGCTATCATGGCAACAGTTACAATGATCCATGCTGATTGGCTGTAGACTGACTATTAGCAATAATTGAACACTTAACAACGAGTGCAAAAGTTGTATGAACCGGGGCCCATATCACCCCATCACCTCATAGCATGTCTTGAATCATAACAATGTCAAATGAAGCCTTCGCGGTTGATGGGGTAATCGGTTTCTTAACTTGCTGGACAATATCGTGTAAACCTTCTGCCCTTGGAGTTCCATCAGCATAATCGAATCGTCGATAACGACCATGGACCATGAGACTTGAGATTTTAAGAGAGGGGAATAAACGTCCATAGGACTATTATAATAACAGACAAAATAGTGTTATTTGTTTATTACACTCCACATTATTCGTTTGTGCTCTCTACCAAAGTCTATACTAAGCATCCAAGTCAACGACGAATTAACAAGGTTGACAAACCGGACAAGTTATATCAATGATTATGATGACGGCGCCACTCGCAGTTGGTGACAAAATCGTCTAAAGCCCGGCGCATACAGAGCCGACTCGACCCGATCCGACTAGTTTCAATCAGGCTAGAGTTGGACCCGGTCGGTCGGAGCCGATTCATCGTGTTGAATCGGCCCCAACTGGCATTCGACTGTCTCTCGACTGGCAAAATGTGTGTCGCGAGGCATTGAAAACTGAGCCAATCCGAATGAAAACCAGTCGGATCGGGTCGAGTCGGCTCTGTCTGCAGAGGGATTTACGTTACGATTTACCTTCGTTAACCCGGTTCTGGTCCCGAACATACTCGCGCTATGGTCTATGGTGATGTCATATTATAGCAAAAGCAGTCAGTCCTAAATGGTTAAAACATGACGATTTTGCGTTCCCGTTCTACTGACATGACTGAGATTGACTTGGGAAAACAACTTGGATATCGAAATGGCTTCACTTGATTAATGATAGAAGAGTTTCCGGAGAACAAACACATTATATATAAATGAAACACGCTAATGAGGTGAAGGTGTCATAAAATGATACTTTAAGGTCTATGGTCAAACATGGCATTTGTGTTTTCTTGTCTCGTGTCCTTGTAATATTACCTGGCTAACAAGGGTTGACTTTGACCGTAATGGATTTTCTGGATACATTAATGATAGAAACACAGTACTTCCAAGGAACATACACGTCATGTATGTTGAACAGAATGATAACACTTGTGTGATCGTTGAGGATTTTCTGGATAAATGATACAAACACTTCCAAGGAATATTCACGTCATGTATGTTTAACAGAATGATAACACTTGTCTGAGAAGGGCACCAAGATGAAGGCGTTCCTGGAGGTACCCACATCCCCGACCGGCACAGGCCGGTTGGGGGTGGCAGCACACTACCCTGCAAAGGGCGAAACACCCTGGTAAATCTAATATATTGTTCTAATAAAATAACCGTTAATCATTGGCCTACAAGGGGCAAATAAAAATTGAATAGATGAACACAATTAATGAAAATGTGCTTAAACGAGAATCGAATGCGAGACTGCCGTGTTGCTAGACCTGGGCCCCGTTGCTTGCAGAAAGAGGTACAATCGATTGTAAGTTGCAATTAATTGCAAGTCAGAAAATTTGCGCGTTTCAACCAATCAGATTTGCGCATTTAGAACACATGATATGACTTACAATTAATTGTAACTTACAATCGATTGTATATATCTCTTTTTGCAACGGGACCCTTTATTTGACCACTAAGCTAGAAGCTCTTTTGTTTGATGGCGTTCTTTCCACATAATCCTCTTGAATGTGTTAAATATTCATGCTGGATTTAAGCAACATACTTATATTATATTTATATCATAGGAAATACATGAGGAATCCAAATAAATAGACGCCGTCTGCTTCAACATATTATGCTTGTTGAAGTTACTTAATTTCGTGTATGGCACTCTTCCCATACATGATGCCCATCTCACATGTTTCACGGAATGTTGTCAGCGTTTGACCGAGTCTTTCTGAGCATCGTTTGAGCTCTCTTTAATGCGTGGAAACATATAGTAATGTTATGAATAGTAACCAAATTCCATCAAGTTTTGCTAATCACGTATTGTTCCTGTTTTCCCCTTCATTATAATAATACCCATCTCGCGGAACGTTGTGAGTGTTTGACCATGGATTGTACAATCCATGGTTTGACTAAGTCTTTCTGTACATCGTTTTTGCGAGAAAGCATGTGAATGGATACGGTACTCAGTTGACCATGTTGACTGTTTGCTAATCACGTTCCTTGTATTGTTTCTGTCTTCCCATGTATAGGATGTACATCTCAGGGTATATTTTCAGCGTTTGACCAAAACAGTCTTTCCCAGCATTTAGTTGACTGGACAGCTAGCGTCTGTTCATATTCCAATAAGTATTACTAATGTTGTTCATTGTATTGTTTCTATCTTCTCATACAGGATGTCCATGTCAGGGAACGTTGTGAGCGTTTGACCAAGTCTCTCTGAGCATCGTTTGATCTCTCTTTAATGCGAGAAAGCATATAGTTATGCATAGTAACCATCTGTTACATACAGGATGTCCATCTCAGGGAACGTTGTGAGCGTTTGACCAAGTCTTTCTAAACATCGTTTATGCGATAAATCATAGAATTATGAATGGACAACGTCTGTTCATATTCCAATAATTATTAAGTAATGTTGTTCCTTGTATTGTTTCTATCTTCCCTACAGGATGTCCATCTCAGGGAACGTTGTGAGCGTTTGACCAAGTCTTTCTAAACATCGTTTATGCGATAAATCATAGAATTATGAATGGACAACGTCTGTTCATATTCCAATAATTATTAAGTAATGTTGTTCCTTGTATTGTTTCTATCTTCCCTACAGGATGTCCATCTCAGGGAACGTTGTGAGCGTTTGACCAAGTCTTTCTAAACATCGTTTATGCGATAAATCATAGAATTATGAATGGACAACGTCTGTTCATATTCCAATAATTATTAAGTAATGTTGTTCCTTGTATTGTTTCTATCTTCCCTACAGGATGTCCATCTCATGGAACGTTGTGAGCGTTTGACCAAGTCTTTCTAAACATCGTTTATGCGATAAATTATATAGTTATGGATGGACAGCGTCTGTTCATATTCCAATAATTATAAAGTAATGTTGTTCCTTGTATTGTTTGTATCTTCCCATTCAGGATACCCATCTCAGGGACCATTGTCAGCGCTAGACCAAGTCTTTCTGAACATCTTGTATGCGATAAATCATAGAATTATGAATGGACAACGTCTTTATATATTCCAATGATGTTTGCTAATGTCGTTCTTGTATTGTTTCTGTATTCCCATACAGGATGCCCATCGACCCGGCATCATCCCCTCAGTACGGCATGTCATCCCCCTCAGGATCGAGTGTCTCTAGTAAGTCAACCATATTTATTTATTTATTCAATCAATTCGCAATCGTGATTAGTATGAATTGAGTATAATTGAGTATAAGTAATAATGATAAATTTTCATTTTACATAATTATCGCTTTATCCATGAAATTTCATAGCGCTCGGAAAATTATTTCCTTGGCTTTTTTCCGAGTTGCCATAATAGGGTACATACACATGTCAAGGAATGCATTCCTGCCAAGTAACCATTTCCCTGTTTACTTCACCTGAGCTAAGAGTTGCAATGTAGATCAAGTGTCTAGCTGAAGGACACACGAGCTGATTCCACGATTCATCGATTCCACGACCTTCGTGTCGAAAGACGAATGTCCAAACCAATGTACCACGACACCCACTTTAGCATAATATGTTTTAATTCGAATATTTCAAGTTCGTCATATTTTTTGGTTTAACCATAATCCCACTGGGGGGGGGGGGGGGGGGGGGCCATTTTGACCCCCTGTCGTTTTTTCGACGTGCATCTAGACCGATTGGGATTTCACGTTCAAACTTCATGACTTTTTTTTATCTCAAGTCTCCGGCATGTTTTGATATACAATTCACCCCGGTCGGACATGTAGAACTGATTTTAGAGGTCGATAATTGCTCAACCGTCACAAAAAACTGCAATTTTTGCACACGTTTCTATGTAATTCATATATTCGATGCCATGTAAACTCCAAATCTGTTATAATTGTTACATTGAATTGTAATTTGGATTATTTCTTTGTTATTAGTTTAATTCATGCACTTCAGAGATAAATTCTTCTAAAAAAAAAAAACAAAACAAAAAAAACAAGAATGAAAACAATGAAATACATAATATATGAAAATTATAGTGATATATTTTATCACCATAAAAAAAAACATGGAAATGATGAAATTACATCATTTGAAAGTATTTTTTTACAGAAAACCTGAAGAAATCCTGTAATTTCTCTTGATTTTAGATGAAAATCCCTATTTTCCCCCAAATTCGGTCAAAGAATTTGCATATTCAAAATTTTAATTAACTATTAAAAAAAATAATAATGGTCCAATTTTTTTTTTCTTAAAATTCTTATTCTACTTGACTTGTTTTACGTATGTGCCAATTTTCAAGTCAATCGGTCCATTCTTTGCCGAGATTTGAGGGGGGGGGGGGCGGCCAGAATGCCCCCCCCCCCCCCCCCCCCCAGTGGACTCAAGTCCCCAAAATAACCCAGTAATAGGGTTAACTTTAAAGGGATAGTTGAGTTTTGGTAAATAGAGTACGGTATACAGTTTTGGTCAAGCTGAATTTTAGTGAACTAAACCTGCACCATTACATTATAAACTAATAGTTATTACTCCACCATGCTCGAAAAAGGAATATAAATTTACAAACGACTAAGTAACAAGCCCGTTATCATTGAAAAGTAGCTGATAAAACTCAGGAGGGCGCTCTCTAAAAACTCATTGGTTTCAACCATTTTAAATAAAATATTGTGCATGTGATGTTTTGTTGAAACATTAGATAGAGAAATAATCAACAACTATTTAAAAACCCTTTTCGTTAAATTTTTGTAAAGAGGAAATATTTTTAAAATTTATTTAACGGCTGGTTCAAAATTATCGAATTATTGTGGGCCCCACAATTATTACAAATGGTTATGTTTATTGATATTTCAGCAATTTCTGAACCAATTTTGTTCAAATAGAGTTTATCCTGTCATTAAAATTGTATTCTCTTTCAAATTCTACACTCAGTTTTTCATTATCTCACAAAACTCAACTATCCTTTTAAAACAGAATCATGTACACTTGTTTAAATTTAAGATCAAGTAAAAATGGCTAACACTATATTTATGATATTATACTGAAATGTGATCGTTACTGATTTGTGAAAGTTTTACGTTGTACCCTCATATTTTGTCTGAATAGACCTATTACCTCAATAAAAAAACGATATTGACAGAAATACATTTATTATGTCCTTATTGTGATATTGTGTATACATTTTCAAGAATAAAAACGAATGTTTACCAGAATGTGATGTCAAAGAAACAGCCTAGCTAATATTGCTGTTGCAGTCAGTTACACGTATACATTTTTTTCAGGCAAAATCCTAGAATATTCACAAGCGCTTGTATGCGTATATTCGCGTATTCTTGTCAACGGGAAATACGATGAATATGCACGAAGTAATGGGGAATGTGCGAGTTAGGCCCTGTCCAAGTTAACATGAGTTTTAACTCGGAAACAAAATATAATATTTGTGAACATGATTGTGTTGTTTTGTTTCTTCCCATGTGCAGGTGAGGAGTCAAACGACGGTGACCCGGTCAAGGACCCATACTGTATCACCCTGCACTTCGTCACTGACCCCGGGGAGAGTATCAAGCTCCGGAAGCTGATCCATCCACTGGTCAAACACTTTGACCACTCCTTCAAGATGTTCAACATCGCCGAGCGCAGCCGGGCCAACGGACAGTTCCACCACGCCAACAGCGCCAGGGATGTTTTCCCTGCCCTGGCGGTGATGCTGTTCCTCCATATCGATGAGGATGTGGATGACAGGAGGGTGTCCACGGCTCAGGAGTTCCTTGCGAGGAAGCCCTGGCAGTACCACCACAACTCCCGCGTCCCGGGCAAGTACTACCTGTGTGAACCCAACTTCCAGAACTTCTATACCACGGAGCGCGACATGCCCCTCTGGGCTGTCCGACAGGTGCATTACGGGAAGGAGCACCTCAGATTCATGTTGTACGCTAGCAACGAGAACTGGGAAGACATGGTGAGGTTCTACACCCTAGTGCTTAACCGGAAGGTGGACTTCCAGCGAGAGGACTTCTGTTACTTCGTCTCGCATTCGAGGGACGCGTCAGACATTCAGTTCGCGTTGAAGCGCACCCCCGAGGGGTGTTCGGTCCGACCGCTCTTCACCACCTTCATGCAGTTTAAGGTCCGGGAGGTCGGGGACCTCGTGCCGCTCCTGCCCAACCCGTGCTCGCAGATCAGTCCGCAGCGATGGCAGACCACCGACCCGGACGGCAACGTCACGCTCATCCTCGTCACCAAGAAAGCGAGCTCGAACACGTCATCGCTCACGCCGCGAAGACAGTCGGTGGACGTCCTGCAGCAGCTGATCGCGCCCAAACCGATGAGGCCGAGCAAAGCGAAACAGACGCTTCAGACGGTGCAGGACGAAGACGAGGAGGAAGAAGCCAACTCAACCTGATGCAATGGAGCGTTACTATGTCAATCATCTTAAAGGTGGTTCGGATTCGTATATCAGACGCGCGGTGCCATCTTGCGATCGCCGTGCGCACGGTGCGGAATGCATACTGGCTCGGTGTTGTGGAGTACGTGCGCGCAAACAAGCCTAGTTCAAAATGGCGACCTGCGGTGTAGCATCCCTGCGCTTGATGAGCTTTAATGGACGCAAATGACGAGAGGCTAACGGAGATCCTGTGCGTGTGGCTGTTTAAAGAGTAAGGGGATCGAACTGCCAGGATTACCAGTTACTAGTGATGGTTGTGTAGCGCCCTTCTCACGCGACGCAGCAAATCGCACACTGCTTTTGCTTGGTTTCCGTTGTTCACCGAAACAGCTTGTTATCGCATATGATGGGCCTTGACAAAACACTACAGGGTAACGACATCGCTGCAACACCCAAACAGCCAGTCAGTGGGTAGTTTGCAGGTAGGTTAGTAGCCCGTTAGTAGGTGAACAGGTTATTTATCCGAGCCCATCATGCCTAGTTCCGACAGTATACGGCTTGTAGGACGGCTTGTCGTCCTATATCCGTGCGCTAAATTAACAACATCAAGGAATACAATATCCAACATGTCCAAAAGGTGTAATATACTTGGAAAGCCAAATGATAAGGGAGAAGGTGATTCGCCGCCAACAACAATCCAAAAGGGCATTCCACACCGGAGTATACGTCTAAATAATAATTATGCACGAATGAGGATACAGTATTGCTGTAGATCGTATGGCTTTCATAAACATGATAAAGAATGCGCGGGGGCTTGTCCGGGAGAAGTTGGCCGACATGGTATATTTTATATGTTCATTGGTTTAAATGCCTATTTGCATATTTGATTCCAGTCAACGACCATGCCATTTATAGTACAGCCAGGCCTGTAGTGAATTGATTTCCCCCTGTTTAGGCTTGCCCAGATCTACTTGATGAGGATAGTACGGAGTATCATTAAAGTTGATCTCTCGACCCAGTAACTGTGGTTTGTCGCCATCTAGCGGGCAAGAGCGAACAGGGGGAAAATGAATCACCTCAGTCAGTTACTATCTATCGGGCATCGTGTCGTGTATCAACATAATGCGATCTATTGGAAGGGGAATAGAAATTCTCGCAATTTAATTTCAAATCAAGAAAATAAAACGGCCAAGACCGTTTTAAAACAAAAGTGTAATAATCGTAGTAGCATTGGATAAGTGTGCACTATCAAACATGGTTTACTTGGATGAAGTCGTTCAATGGAAGATGTACACCAACAAATAACTTTGAATAAAGTTGAATGATAAACGTGTTTACATTAAATTACATCAAATCTTTCACTGAGAAATGATAATGGATTATGATGCGCATTTTCGAAATTGTTACAGGTGGATGTTCTGCTTGTTTAGTTGATAGCTATCTGTCACGATGCATGATTATTTGGATAACTTTGAACTCATTTGAAAATGTGCATTTAATGTGCAGGAATGATTGCATGATCCGTTGACCGGAGTAATAATAATCGTGTAAAGCGCTATGATCCCCACGGGAATAGCGCTATACAAATAACAGTTATTATTATTATCCGAATCGTATCCGTCTGGTTTGTGTGAGGTTCGAATATCTTCTGACATAGCATGAGAAATCAATAATGGTTTCGAGGATGGACCGATATCACGAGGACTTCTAGCTCAGTGGTCAAGGCACCGGTCAAGAAATCCGGATGTCTAGGGTTCGATTCCCGGATTCGATTCCCGTATTAACCAATTTGTCTTTAAGCCCACCGCACACATACGATCCGACCCGATCCGACGAAAGATTGAGTATCTGAATTCTGAACAATACTACATGCATGTAATACGCGCGCATGGCTTTAGTTCAGATACTCAGTTGTCCGTCGGATCGGACTCGGATCGTGTTGTGTGCGGTCTTTGCCATATGCCCAGGAAAATTGACCACAAGACCCTCCTAACGACAATAAGGTTGTCACCAGGTTACCAGCCTTTTTACTAGTTCCATGTGAAAATAGTAGCAATAATATAATATTTAAATTTCAACTGTTTGTTCGTCGGGAATATAAACTTACTTCCAAAATTGGAAGTTCCCGAGATCAATATGTGAAACGTTCATTGTTCAATACGATACTATTTGTTTCTTTTTTGGGCTTTCATTCATTCAAGTTCGAATGTTTTCATGCGGTGTGAGGTCTCCTTTTAAATATATGTATTGTTGCATTTCAATATTCTATAATTATTTTGTATTTATTTTCAACTCGGAACCAAAGAACACGATGATTCATATATGGTTAACAAAATAATGGCAACTATCTACAAGTGCTCGAAGAGTTCAAAAAGGGCTCAAATTCCTCTTAAAATTAGAAACCAAAATATGCACGCAAACACATACAACTACATTAAAGGGACTTAGTAACATTGTCCAAATCCTTAAAACTTACTTGGAACTCTAGTGGTTCTCTCATACCTTATCATATTCATATACACAAAACAAGTACGGGACATGTTTCGGTTTTTTTCTTCAAATTTCTATTTCGTTCAAAAGATATTTACGATTGAAGTGTTCAGATATGAAATTGTCTACGGGATAAGTTCATGCCGTGTACAAATTAAGTACAATGAGTTGAATATTGCTTTGCATTTTTGCTCATATCTCGGTCAAAAAAGCATCAAAATAAAGTGAAATTTGCACACATACTTTGTGGTCATAGCAGATCTCTCCAATGCACATTCTATTAATCACTCATCACTTTTTGCCCTTGCCAACAAAGTTACTAGATCCCTTTAATACCGACCATGAAATGTAATGCACCTTTTAAACGATTCCGATATATGAGAGGAAGATAAAATAAATACTGACGTAGAAAATATTTATTAGCATTCACACAGAAATGAACAAAATTACTGTTCATATGGTTTTTATTTCAGTTGAACAATATTTTGAATATTGAATATCTGCCTATTATGTGAAATGATATACATGTATCTTGTGGTGGTACATTTTTTTTCCTGAACTGATGCTTACAAAAAAAAACAAGAATCTCTCATTATAATGCCGACTTTCGAAGACAACAGAGTTAACGTGAATTGAGATGAACTCGCTGTTTTTTTAAATATTTGAAACAAAATAGGGTGTTGTCTTTACATTATTTATGATATTAATGAAACGTGCTTTCTGTAACGGCGTGCTGTGTGGATGTTGCTCGCTACACGCTATAATGTTATGAATATTTCTTACTTGCCATCATCGTTATTGTCTTGATTGTTGTATAGCTTGTATCATGATCTTGAGATGCCTATGCATGGGCATACGGAATTATTAGATCATTTAGTTCAAATTCATGTAGTTCAAATTAACGGCGGATGCCACCAAAACACACATAATAAACTGATATTCGATGGACTATGATGGAATTATAATAACAACAACTAATATTTTACAAACTTCTTTGATTTGTCAGTTGGAAATGGATTATTCTAACTTGATTCACATTAAATGCATTGAATATTATTCCATTATCGAATTGTGGATTATCACAACATAGGCTGTAAACGAGCAAACATGCCGCGATAAATAGACGTGCAAAATGTTATTGTTTATTATATAACCAGTACAAGTTTGCCATACCGATATATTTTACGTTTCCACGTAATGTTCAGCTTACAATCATGGAAACCTGTATAATTGAGTGGTCCAAGAATCAATTCAAATCATTTCCTATTCCACATGCTTTTTTAATCATTATAATTAATATAATTAATGTTATTAACAATGTCTATTATTAATTAAAAGCCTATTGTTTGTGGTTATTTATTGTGTACATTCA
The DNA here is from genome assembly GCA_037951105.1 of Echinarachnius parma. Lineage (NCBI taxonomy): Eukaryota > Metazoa > Echinodermata > Echinoidea > Clypeasteroida > Echinarachniidae > Echinarachnius > Echinarachnius parma. The sequence continues at coordinate 72,514 of JBAMJV010001067.1, read as the reverse complement.
ATAAAATCCAGATAAGTATTATGTCCATATTACTGAATTAGTGTGTAGGCTATTTGATTACTAAGATAATGATGATAATGAGGATGATGAGGATGATGATGATGATGATGATGATGATGATGATGATAATAAATGATGATGATGGTGATGATGATGATAATAAATGATGATGATGATGATGATGATGAAGATGATGATGATGATGATGATGATGATGATGATGATGATGATGATGATGATGATGATGATGATGATGATGATGATGATAATGATGATGATCGTAATGTTGATCATGAATCACGAATATGAAAGTGACAGGGCGAAAGGTAAATAAATGATGAAATGTCACTTCTAATGATATTTCATTATTTCTTTCAAGATCTTGATTGTCATTGCATCACTTCTCCATGCCAAAACTGTAATTGCTATCTATATTCGAAAATATCCTAAAATTGACAGAAGTGAAATGTTTGTTTCTATTCTCGTTAGTAACAATTCGCAATTGATATACACGCAGACCATAATTATGCTCAACCATAACCAACCACGGATATGACGGATCTCCCTATTTCAGGATGAAATTCCAAAAATGTGTTCAACTCTAAACAAAGATGGCGCCATACAAGTTTGTATTCGGATTTCATCAATTATTCGCGGAAGGCAAATCACGGCTTGAAAAAAAGAATTAAATTCTTGATATCAAGAAATCGAATTCTTGATATCAAGAAATGCATTCTTGATATAAAGAAATACTTGTCTGTTGTTAAGCATTGGTAATTCTTGACATCAAGAAATGCATTCTTGATATCAATATTTCAATTTATACATGTATCAAGAAATAGGAATAAATGTTAAAAACGGCTTGCCATAGATTTGTACCAATGCGTACTGCATTCGTGGGTCTAGTCGTGTCCTGTGTGACCAGGCCTTTATCAAACATTGTCATTATAATGACTTAAAGCAATTGTCAAAATCCTCAAAATAAAATTTGTATTTGAGCAGTTCCCTCATACCTTGTTTTATTTGTATTAACAATAAAATCATGGGACAGGTTTCGTTTTTTCAAATTTTCCTTTCGTTTTACAAAGATATGTACAATCAAAGTATTCAGATAAGAAAAAACTCCGGTGGAGTTTTGAAACCGTGTACAAAGTGGGTGCAGTGAGTTAGTGAATATCACTTTGCATTTTCGCTCATTACTTGGCCATGCAATGTCCATTTGACTTGAAATTTTCTCAAAATACCCTGTGGACATATGAAATAACAACAATATACATTGCATCAACCATTCATCACTTTTTGCACATGTCAACAAAGTTACTAGATCCCTTTAAAGGGGATCACCAGGCAAAGAACACCAAGTAACTATATGTTTTTGTACCGTTGTGTGATAGATGTTCAAAGAGATGTGTTATTCTTAAACAATACAATTAATTACCCTCACTTACGGAACCATCATTGTCCGATGGTTCCTTCGGCGTGAAACGTCTGAGAGTGCGCCAATTCTATTCACGCGAACGTTTGGAGACAATAGAATCCCGGACGATTCGTTCGCCTTGGACAAAGGTAGGCTTCGTATAATTATGCAGACCCATGAACGGATGCTTTTGAATGGTGATGCGTTTTCCAATTATGTAAAATTTTTTCTGGAAACATACTTTTGTAACTTGTTGGTGGAATGGAGTACTACAGATGTTACCTTTCATGTAATAGGGTATTATTTTGGGTGGTGGTACCCTTTAATTTCTGTGTTTTAGCCCAGTTGGAAAACGAAGCATGGGCAATCCTGCACTGATGGTGATCTCAAACATGTGGTGTTGCTTGGCCACGTCGCCAATGAACATTAACCTGTTCCCTACTAGATTGTTACAAATCCCATAGGGAGGTATTCTACTTAATTCATCAACTTAGGATGAATTAAGTTGATAACTTTGGACTAGCGAATCCACACTTCAGTCCACACCTCAGGTCAGTTAAACCTGCACATTTATCACTTTAGGCTGGCTGAAAGTCATAAACATCCCTAACAGAATACGAAATTTTAGTCCGGACTAAAGTTATCAACTTAGTCGGGGGTTAGTCGACACTAAGTTAGCACTTTAGGCCGGACTAATTTCGTAGAATACCGGCCATCGAGTTTACACCGGGCTCACAGGGTTTCCGTAGGCAGTGAGTGAGGCGCGGCATCGAAAATCGGTTATATTATTATTATGCGCTAAATGAATACTGCATTAGTATTAATATTATTATTGTTCAAATGGGTTGTTTCCGAGCAATTTGGAGTAAACAACCAGATAATAAACAACATTAGTATAAAAAGCGTTAAAAGGGGTAGTTTAGTTTTGGTAGAGAGGGCGCTGCTCATCACAATTTTCTTGTGAGGTAATGAAAAACTGAGTGTCGAATTTGAGAGAATATGCAATTTTAATGGCAGAATAAACTTCATTTGGTCAAAATCGGCCCAGAAACGGCTGAAATATCAATAAATATATCTGATCCTATAATTATTTTTGGGCCCAAATAATTAGATGAATTTTTCAAAAAATTAAAAAAATGCTTGCACCTTTTCAAAACATTTGAAAAGCGTTTTTTAAATAGTTGTTGATGATCTCTCTATTTAATCATTATTTCAATTAAACATCACATGCAAAATCTTGTATGAAAAATGGTTGAAACCAATGCCTTTTTAGAAAGCGCCCTCTTGTGTTTTAATGGCTATTTTGAATGATAACGGGCTTTTTACTTAGTCGTTTGTAATTTTGTATACCTTTCGAGCATGGTAGATTTATAACTATTAGTTTATAATGTTACTGTCCAGCCAGTCCAGGTTTGGTTACTAAAGTCCACCCTTACCAAAACTGTACTACCCCTTTAATTGCAGGCAAAGGAAAGTGGCATTCTGTTACTGTACAGACAATACATTTCGGTTATCATGCCGTTTTTATGTTTGATTCTGCGCTTGGTATTCAAAGAGCAAGACTCGTTTCAATCGCGTTATGCACACATTTTATTAAATGTGGAAGCCCATGGACAAAACAGTGGTTTTCTCGCAATTATGTTGAGTTGGGTTATTACCCCGTTTTACAATATTGTTGTGTCGATATACATGATATACATGTATGTTTATTATGTGATTTCAGAAATTGAAAACAAACATACAAGTAACAAAGAAAAATGAGCAAACACACAAACAAATAAACAAACAAACAAACACAGTCACAAACAAAAACAAACAAACAAACGAACAAACAAATAAACAAACATCCTCATTGTACATCGCTGTTAAACTGTATAATATGGTTTATGCAGTAGCTCTTTGTTAAATGAGGATAAAGTAATAACAATATAATTTCAATGAATGTGCGAAACACAAACATGACATACAAAGTACAGAGAGTACATGTATCCTAGGTCTGCTATGTATCGAGGATCAAGTCAGAACGGAAATGGCGGCGGGGGGGGGGGGGGGGGGGTGTGAAAGGAGGTGACGAGGCAAGTACTACGCATCGTGGTTCAAGTCAGAACGGAAATGGCGGCGGGGGGGGGGGGGGGTGTGAAAGGAGGTGACGAGGCATGTACTATGTATCGAGGTTCAAGTCAGAACGGAAATGGCGGCGGTTGGGGTGTGAAATGGGGGGCGGTTGGGGTGTGAAATGAGGTGACGAGGCAAGCTAGTACTGATAAGGATATCACAAACAGGGGAACAACATTGCTATCAATAACAATTAAAATTAAGATTTATATATATTTCTTCGTTTGTCACATGAGAGAGTGGGCAACAAGTATAAGGGCTTTTGCATCTGCTAACACACATCTCCCCAGGCCAGCAACTACGCCACTTTTCCGTCGGTAGAGACGTTGAACTGGGACTTCCCACGTGTTTAGACCCAGTGCTAACTCTTGCGGTGCTAGACATAAAGAGATACATACATACATACATACATACGTACATGTATACATACACTTTTGTATCATGCACCTTCTTATCAGTTATTGGTGAAGCCGGGATGGGGTGGGGGATACTTTCCCAGCAACAATGTGACAATACACCTTTGAAAAGTGAATGATTGATGATAAAGAAACAAAAGGAGCGAGCAAGTTAGTACTAGCGCGTCCTTTCAGCATATAACTTTGATACACACGGGGTGTTAAGCGTTAAATGTAACATGCCTTGTCATTGCATTGCGCAATGTAATTACCTAAGGAAAAGGAAATGTCGCAAGTTATTATCAACATTGTTGATATGATCATAAGACTCTCCTTACACCGTTCAGTATACAAATCATCGGCAATCTTATTCATTTTGTGATCCACTAACAAAGATAGAAACTGAATCTGACATGGTGGCTGAATCACTGAGACCAGAACTGTATAAACTATTAATCATGCAAATGGTAAGAAATATACGACTCAAGTGCTGTATTTGATATATAATTGATGTATGGTATTCTCCGTATACATGTACTACTAAACATCTCATAATGATAAGATAATAAATTTGACGTATTTGATGTTTTACTATAATTATTTGTCACCAAAATAATGGTTGAATTTATGCTTCATGTTTGTTTGTTTTATGTAACATTTGTAACAATTTATATATTTTCGTGTTTGCTTCATATTTGTCAAATGCATGTTAGTATTTCAATTTCCATATTAAAATGTAATGTTTCTTTGTGTGCATTTTATCACAATTGTACCTTTTGTTGTTATACTTTCTAGTTGATTTACCTTGTAATGTTTTAACGGAATGGTAAATAAAATTTCAATTTCAATTTCAAAGCTTGATTGAATTGAATAATAGCTGTCATGTCAGCAGCACGAGCTGTATCGTATTGAAATGATGAAGTAACAACCGGGAATCGATTTCAATTTCACCGATTATGTCATCACAGCTACATTGTGTAGTTGAACTCGTTTCTTATAGCATATGCATTCCTAAAATGGTCATTTGAAAATATGATGTTTGCATTCTATTTCAAACGTGTTTCCTTTTCCTAAAATGTAATTACATAAAATAAAGCGTTTGCATTTGTATGTGAATTTGATTGAACAGATTATCAATACGAATGCAAAGTTTAGGAAATCGGCTGAAAAAACCTATTACATGTGTTAGCCATTTGACAATGTTAAGAGTCAGAATATTAGAGACGACTTTCGGAGGACTAGTCGAGCTGAGCTCTGACTAATAAAGGTTATTCAAGGAAACTTTAATCCTTTGTAATCAAACAACTAACTAAAGTATGTCCCAGAAAGAAAGGTACAGTTGGAAAATAATTTGTTTAAATATGAAGGTGATTTTAGAAATATGCAAATGTGGTAGCATATTAAAAGGGGAGAATGGTGATTTCAGTTGCTCTTCGTTTTATTTATTTCCTTTCCGCGGATCCTGAATTATGTCTCATTGTTTACGAAAATACAAAAACCCATTTGTGCCAATTTTTTGAATTTTCCCTGAATATGGTGATGGACATTTATTGCACACATTTAGTCTTCTCACTGATAATTATGAAATAATAACGATATAATGATAGCTAGAGTACAATAACATTAGTCACTGCTGATGTTGGAACGGATAACGATGGTTAAAACATGGTAAGATCTCCCTAAAAAAAAAAAAACGGGTTTCTGGGTAGAGTTCTTCCAAATTGACCTTGCTTCAGGATTCTGATCGCCTCAGATTGCTATAATTGTTGACATTTCGTAATGGTGTCGCAAAACTGAAGACGTTTGCCTTGTTAATGTTACTGGAATTTATTGCAGAAATTTGTTAGGTTTTGTGTTGGAATATCGAGACCATAAAAAGTCGCATGGTAATAACACACAAATACTAATACTAATACTAATACTAATACTTTAGTAGCCGAATCTTTGAAGATGTAAAGCCTCTGTTGATTCAGCAAAAGGCGTTACATGCATTAAAATGGAATTCAGGTAATTGTGAAAACATATTTAAGCATACTTTTTATCCAATTACATAATTATTTCATACATTCCACACCTTTTGCTCTGAAAAAAATTACGTTTGATTAAGTTATGTAATGCACAGAACGTAATTTAGCACAATGTGGATTTCGATGTACTGCAAACAAACGACCATATCTCACGACTGACAAACCCAGTTAAGGATGTAGTACTGGTAATATATGCTAAAATAGCACATTCATAAATATGACTCTGAAAAAAGTTCAAAGACTATTGAAGCCATTTTTTTGTTGTGTTTTTAATATATATACTTTCATTTCGTAAAATTTGTATCCGTCAAACGCTTTTCATTTTTTAATAAATTAGCATAAATTAGTGAAAATTAAAAAAATAAAGAAAAACAAAGAAAATTATTCAAACTCTATCTCCTCTCATGTTTATTACTGGGTTGAAGCAAAATGTGGCTCGTATGTTATCCAACTATTTCTCCATGATATGATGAAAGGAATTTTGAAAATATGCATAATATTTGAGTAATTAATTAATTATGAGAATTACCAGATTTTCATTAAAAAAAACTTCAATTTTTTGAAATATTTTGGAATGTGATAGGGCGTTCGAAAAAAAGCCATCATCATATTGTGCAATGGTATGAACCCAACATCCTGTCCAATCTTTAGCCCAATTGAATGATAAATAGTGAAGTTTTTAGGAAAAATGTGTGAAAAAATGACTTTTTTTAATAGAAAATGCATGTAAAGATAACCATCATCAATTGCGTGTGTACACTAACGATATGCAAATATGATGTTTGAATGCATTTATAGCTATTTCTCAGGGCTTTTCATGCTGGATTCATGTTGAGAAGACCATAAAGATATGGTATAGCTAAAAAAAAAAAATTCAATTTTTTAGGGATTACCAGTACTACATCGAAATAAAATCCACCAGGAAGCCTAGTTCACTTTATTTCCCTTTAATATGGCACCAATTATGTATATTTAAAAATACCTTCATACCTTAAAAAATACCTTTCGACTGTACCATTCTTTTTGGGACATATACTCTATATTCAATAGAAGTTTATTGCAACCAGATAAAGTTGGATTGTTTACAATTAATACAATTATGTCATATCTAAAACAGCAAGACTCAACATGCCCAAAATGGACTGTTATGATATTAAACATTCTAAATCATTGCTCATGTCCAGACTATCGGTTCCTGAATCAGTCATCACCACACACGTGTTGGCCATGCAGGGACAACCACAACAGCTGCAGCAAAACACCACCACCACCACCACCACCACAACAACCAAGAACAGCAAGATCAACGACAAAAACAACAATAGCAACTCGATGAGTGGCAGCGACGTGACGGACGGTAAGCACTGATCACTTCGATCCATTTCAAGTGATCCATTAACTTCACAGGATTTGATGTGTGAACGTTTCACATTAAATGGATGTTATATGGCCGAGTAACGATCGAAAATGCAACGTGACATTCGCTAACTCATTGCGCTGATTTTGTGCACAGTAGATTTAGCTATTCGGTAGATACATTTATGTATCACGTAAGAAACAATTTGGAAACCAAAAGCTGTGCCATTCTTCTATTCGTAATACGAATACAATGACAGTTGAATGAGGTATGTGAGCACTGCTAGAATTCCAAGTAAGTTTTGAGGATTGTGACAATGTTACTAGATCCATTTTTGATCACGTTGACAATAGCACACCCACTTCGTTCAAGGAGATCAAGTCCTTATTGTATTTTTAAATGTGTGTATTTGTTTATAGCAGAGTCCACTCTTGGCTTTGAAGAGACTTTTGAACGCATAGCGTATCCTGATGATGTTTCAACACTCTAAACCGTTGTTATATTGATTAGAATATCTTTAAAAATCTGAAAAAATTACTCTTTTTTTTTAATTCTTGCACATCAAATCGTATTAAGTTATTTTTGTTCTCATTTTTTGTCCTATCAGTTAACCTTTGACCGGACTGACGGTTTGGTGAGTCGTCATCGTACCCACGATATCCATGACGCTACAACACATATCAGCGAACCCGGTTGTCGTCGTGGAGATCGACGTTTGGATGCGTCGACCAGTTTGAAGTAGGGAACATCTATGTAGAATCGATCTGAGATCGTTTGTTCAATTGAATGCATTTATCATACATGTATTAACACGGTGTAGAAAATCTATTACTGTGTACATGGTGAGAGTGTGTCTAGGGTCTAGGTAATATGTCCAATACTTGGTTAATGTTCTTTTGACTTCATACTTAACCTATGCCGTTCACTCCAACGGAAGTTTGATTGGTGGCCGGCACCCGGCCACTTCGTGCTTCCCTGCCATTTGCTCCGGTCTCTTGCCAAGTGACTAGCTTCTGCTCTTGTTTGTTAGTTTATTTTAGTGCAGTCTTCGTTAAGGCAATCTGTCCATCTGTTAGGGAGTCTTCCCCTAGGTCTGACCCCTTGAGTCTTCGTTCCATCGCAATTTGGGGCAAATCTCTTTACTTTACAATAAATCAATCTTCATTTGAGTGTGATTGTCACTTGGCAGACTCTCAATATGGTAAATTGTAAAGCGTGTGTTGAATTGTCGAACAGAACAATCGTGTTTAGCACATTGCAAAACACCACCTAGAGGCTAGCCTCACAGTAGGTGCAGTAGGTACTGGTCAACGAGTTAAACGAAGTGACTAACATCATGGCCACCGCTCAAAAAAGTTTGTTCTCCACCTGCAAAGAAGCGGTCAAGTGCGCCATTTGTCTAAAACGACTGCACATTCCTCGTGCACTGGCGTGTCTACATAGTTACTGCGAACACTGTCTTGTTAAAGTTGTTGGACAGAAGGAGTCTGTGTCTTGCCCGATATGTCAGCGGGAAACGCCACTTCCCGATGAAGGTGTGTCTGGACTCGCCCTTGACTTCCGCGTCAAGAATATTCTTGAGGCGCTTGAGCAAGACGAGCCCAAAGCTACCTGCCCGCCGACGATACGCATGTGCGACGTCTGCACGAGCAATGGTTCCAAGAGTGAATCTCAGGGGCGTGTCTACTGTTTAGAGTGCGGTCAGGTCATGTGCGTGCAGTGTGCAACGATGCACGGGAGAATGAGCAGCGCGAAGGATCACACCGTCACCGATGTGAAGGGGCTCCTAGACGGATGGGATCATCAACGATACAAGGTCTCGGAAGGCGGCTCCCAGCTTGGCTTTGCGACAAAATGTGATCAACACGAAGGGTCACCGTTCCAGTATTTCTGCATCACCTGTCTGAAGCCGATCTGCAAGGAGTGTACAAAAGAAGATCATTCACTCGAGAAAAGGCACGAGTTCAAACCAATCGACGCTCACGTGCCAACCATGCGAGCAGAAATCAACAAACGCTTGGAGCAACTCAAAAAGAAATCCGAAGAATTCAAAGCCATCCAGGAGATTGTGGATGGTATCTTGAGAGGCATGGTCATCCAGAGAGAGAAGTATGAAGAAAAGGTGAATCAAGCGGTGGGCGACGTCTGCGAACGAGTTCGCAGTCAAGGAGAAGAGCTCATTATATACAAGAAAGAACAACACGAATATAAAATAGACATTCTAAAGCAACTGGACATTGAAGCAGAAAAGGTAAAGGAAGTCGTACTGGCCGCACACACCGAGACCCTTCTTATGAACTGTTCACACCCTGTTGGTCTGGCCACCTCTTACAATGATATCATATGTAAGCTCGACAGAAAGATTTCTGATTCCAACTGCCATGATTCCCCGAGTGCCCTGATTGCCCTGAATACTCTGATTGATACCCTGCAGGCGACTCGCCCAAATTATATAGACGACGAGCAAAATATCTGGCAAAGCATTTTTGATTTGCATAAGATGACAATACCAGTCAGTGTTGAAACTGATTTATCCACGAGCCGCATCACTTTCTCTCAAGATGGGAGACTGTTGATGACCGTTCCATATTCCACACCAAACGGACCAAAAGGATACCACATCAAGTCTACGACGTGTGGTTTTCCGGCATGCTATAAGTTTGTGACGAAAGTGGATTTGGGAACAGGTGGGTATCCCCTTTCAATCGCAGCGATATCTGCCAACAGACTGGTGATGAGAAATGCGACAAAGCAGTTGGCTATTGCCAATGAGAGAACAGGCAATATAGAGAAACTTCAAATTTCGCAGCTGATAGGTTATACCTTATCTGAATACGGAGTATCAACAGATATTGCTGATAATATTTACATCACAGATCGAGCCTATTCAGGATCATACCGGATACACGTTTTCAATGCAGAAGGCGGGTTTCTTAGGTCCGTTGTGGCACCCATTTACTGTGATGGATCAATACAGACATTTAAATGTGCTCCCGTCAAACTCGTTGTATACGCTTCTAACAATATTTTTGTTTTGTCTGAAGAAGGAACGCAGATATCCCGCCTTACCAAGCACAAAGAGTGGAATAGTTTCCGAATGGCGTGTGACCAGAAGTACCTATACGTCTTGTGGACGAAGGCTGATAGGTCGTGCACACTCCAGAGATACACAGACGACTGTAAGTTAGTGGATACGGTATTTGAGAATGAATGCTTCACATCGTATCCCCAAGCTAATGTGACCCCCCACTTCGCCGTGTCCCTCGGCGGAATCGTGGCTGTGGTCACACAAACGGAAGAGCATCGGGGAGTCACCATGTTTGCAGCTCGACATTCCCGATAAGCACTGATACACCCGTTTCATGTCGTATACAACATGCCCGAAAAGCACTGATACACCCGTGTTATGTCGTATACAACATGCCCGATAAGCACTGATACACCCGTGTTATGTCGTATACATTATACAACATGCCCGATAAGCACTGATACATCGGTTTCATGTCGTATACAACATGCCCGATAAGCACTGATACACTCGTTTCATGTCGTATACAACATGCCCGATAAGCACTGATACACCCGTGTTATGTCGTATACATTATACAACATGCCCGATAAGCACTGATACATCGGTTTCATGTCGTATACAACATGCCCGATAAGCACTGATAGACTCGTTTCATGTCGTATACAACATGCCCGATAAGCACTGATACACCCGTGTTATGTCGTATACAACATGCCCGATAAGCACTGATACACCGGTTTTATGTCGTATACAACATGCCCGATAAGAACTGATACACCCATATCATGTCGTATACAACATGCCCGATAAGCACTGATACACCGGTTTCATGTCGTATACAACATGTCCGATAAGCACTGATACACCCATTTCATGTCGTATACAACATTCCCGATAAGCACTGATACACCGGTTTCATGTCGTATACAATATTCCCGATAAGCACTGATACACCCGTTTCATGTCGTATACAACATTCCCGATACACCCATTCCATGTCGTATACAACATTCCCGACAAGCATTGATACACCATTTTCATGTCGTATACAACATTCCATATTAGCACTGATACACCCATTCCATGTCGTATGCAACATTCCGGATAAGCACTGATGCGCTCATTTCATGTCGTATACAACATTCCCGATGAGCACTGATACACCGGTTTCATGTCGTATACAACATTCCCGATGAGCACTGATACACCCATTACATGTCGTATACAACATTCCCGATAAGCACGGATACACCCATTGCATGTCGTATACAACATGTCCGATAAGCACTGATACACCCGTTTCATGTCGTATACAACATGTCCGATAAGCACTGATACACCCGTTTCATGTTGTATACAACATGCCCGATAAGCACTGCATACACCATTTCATGTCGTATACAACATTCCCGATAAGCACTGGTACACCCATTTCATGTCGTATACAACATGTCCGATAAGCACTGATACACCCATTTCATGTCGTATACAACATGTCTAGGGCCCCGTTGCAGAAAGGGAGATGCAGACGATAGTTTATAGTTACAATCAATTGTAAAACAATTTGCGCATTTAGTTTCCTACCAACCAAGTATTTACAATTCTTACAATGATATGTTTGTTTTAAGTTATTCAATCTCACAGCAACGATATTATATGGACTGAGTCACATACACAACAAGTGTGAAGGTTGGGAGCATACGGCGTATACAGTGGCCTAGCCAGAGCTGAGAGGGATAGGGCAAAGCTAGTGCTAGAGTACGCATGCAACAAGTGTGAAGGTTAGGAGCATACGGCGTATACAGTGGCCTAGCTAGAGCTGAGAGGGATAGGGCAAAGCGTGTGCTAGAGTACGCATGCTCCCTTTTAGAGAACAACAATTGAAACTTTAGAAATGTAACTCCTTTCTGACAAGATGTTGCATTTCACACAGAGTTAATACATCGAACTCAGCTAAGTGTGACAGTAGCTTGAACAGTTCAAAGAATGTAGCAAGGCCACATTTTCAATTTCCATATGAAGAGCTTAAAAGGCGCTTAATCCACTTGTTCAACTTGGTAGAAAAGTATTTTTTTTGTCCAACTTTGTACACATGCCTATATTTACTGGAAATGGAACGCTCCATATTTTCGATTATGATTGGGTAAATTTTCATAAATTGTTTAACCCAACTCGGAAAACTCTGGGAACGACTCGGGGCAGATCGGCCTCACTCGTATTATAGTGACTTCGTCGTCAAGTTCGGGGATGCGCACAGGGCAGTGCCATGTCTTACGAACCAGCTGTGATCGTACTAGTGTATAGATCCTAAACTGTGTACACTCTTTTAACCCATCGATATGGTTTATCCCCATATAGCGCCGCCAACGAGAGTTCTGCGCAACATTTCACCAGGCGAACAGATTCATCGTACTGTATTTCTGTGTCACCGTACTATATGAATCGCGCCATCTATCGATGGCAACAATAGTCACCTTTGGCTGATTGCCATTATACTAAAAAGAAGTCGTGCGATATATGGGGGAAAGGAATATAATAGAGCCCATATTCACGAAAGTCGGCTAGCCTAGATCCTTGCTAAGTCTATTTTAAATGCGCAGTTTATTGAGCAACAAACAGTTTTCCTAGTCCCCAACTGTGGTTAGCTGTGTGAGCTTTAGGTACCCACTAAGTGCGCGGCGTGCGCATCACGTGGCGCCTTATGTACTGAGCTTTACAAGAGCTTCTTTGATGCGACGATGCAGTGTCTTTTAATGAAATGAAATGAAATGAAATGAAATGAAATTTTGTTTATTTATTTATTTACCAAAATGAAAACATTTACAATATAATACAAAGATTCCACAAATTAAATCGTATTGGTAAAAAAAGGACTAGTAAAAGCACAGAATGCTACTTGGTCTAGCCCTTATAAATATATACAATAAATAAGCCCTTACCAAATGCCGAAGCCTGTCAATTAGTGGTGGCACCCCAGTAGAACTTCCATTCTATATCGGTAACACATTGGTAGATTCACTGAAAGAGGGTCCACATCGCTTTTTAGGATCACAGATTGTTTTAGTGGAAAATCGACTGAAACATTTGATTACGTAAAAAATGAAACTATATTGAAAATGAAAAATATTGATCATTTGTTAAAGGGACTTAGTAACATTGTCCAAAACCTCAAAATAAAATTGTAATTCTAGCGGTTCCTTTATACCTTGTTGTATTCGTATTAACAATAAAATCATGGGACAGCTTTCGGTTTTTCAAATTTCCCTTTCATTACAAAGATATGTATGATTGAAGTATTTAGATAAGAAAATCTCCGGGCGAGATTTTCATCCCTGTACAAAGTGAATGCAGTGAGTTGGTGAATATCACCCAATATCACTTTGCATTTTCGCTCATTACTTGGCCATACATTGTCCATTTGACCTGAAATTTTCACACAATACCCTGAGGACATATGAGATAACAACAGTATACATTGCATCAACCATTCATCAGTTTTTGCACATCTCAACAAAGTTACTAGATCCCTTTAATACGGCCTGAATATAAAGTTTCTATAATATACACGTTATTTATTGCCTTCCCTTAGATTCATGATGACAGTTCATTCATTGAATAAGACACAGTTGGAGGCACTTGACACTTTGACAGACGGATATCTGAAGAAATGGTTAGGTATACAAAGTAGAGGCGCTAATATCGCACTAGTTCATATTCCACAAGCCCTAGCGATACCACGTTTTTCCGACGTGTATTGGAAAGCCAATTGCTCGGCATATTCAAGGTCGAGATTGCTCGGGGATGAACTAGTTAATCACGCTTTGGATTGCACTTTAGAACGCGAATCGAAATGGACAACAAAACAGTCCACGGTATCCGTTTGTCAAAGTGTCCACGAACAATACTTAATCCAGGCCCAGCCTGATACAAGTAGTTCATGGAATACAATTAGGAAAAAAACATAAACGTTATACTTGAGGACAACGTAGTAGCATACTGGAAAGAAAAAATTGAACCGCTACTCTGTCAAGGGAAATTTTCAGAATTGCTACTTTTGCAGGAAGAAAACCTTACATGGAAGTCAATTATGTTCAACCTTCCCCGCAAAATTCCTAAGTTTACCGTAATTTAATGCCTGTATTGATTCTCTCCCTTCATACTCTAATTTATCGCGCTGGGGAAAGAGACTTACCGACAAATGCCCATTTTGCCCAAACACAACTGGGACCTTACATCATATTCTAGCATTCTGTCCCCCACTCCTTGAGAGATATACTTGGCGCCACAATAATATATTGAATAAAATATTAACTACTATAAAGAACAACGGAACGGGCAATTTTTATGTATTTTGTGATATAGGGGGAAATACAATTGCAGGGGGGACAATCCCCCCTAACATCCTCGTTACAAACCAACGCCCGGACCTTGTAATTATATGGGACGACCTTAAAGAAATTCTTGTTATTGAACTTACCGTCCCATTCGAATATAATATATCAGACGCACACAACAGAAAACTGGAAAGATACGCCACACTCATTCAAGCTCTCGGTGAATCGGGGTACAATACCTCTTATGAAGCAATTGAGATAGGACAGAGAGGCTTGGTAGACAAAGAAAATAAGACTCGGATCAAGCGTATACTCAGAAAATGTGGCTGCAACACAAGACCAAAAGACGTCTTTCATGAATTAAGTAAATCCGCACTTCTGTCATCTTTCATTATATTTTATAGTCGCCACGAACGAGTGTGGTCAGAAGCACCATACATGTAACTTTGTGGTAACCATGTAAGGTTCTCTCTTTTAATTGTTTAAGTAAAGTAATATACATAAAAGTACATAAAGTAATATATAGGTTAAAACGACGCGTCGTCGCTGATGTTAGAAATGTTTATAAATGAAAGGATAGCATACTGTGTCCTGAATATGTTTGTATTTTGAAAAATTATACTTATAGATACAAAAATATGCTAAATTAAATATGTGATTATATTTGAATGGATATTGTTATACGCGATCAATATTGAACTTGGATTATATTATGGATGCAGCATAAATATTATTTGATTATTGTGATAATATGTTGATTAGTAGTAATAAAGAAAATGAAATATATGAGGATTGCAAAAGTATAATTACACACACTTATAATGCACATGCGGTATATAATTTAAAGGAATTATAATGATAACTATGTAAAAAGGTTAAATGAAAGTTACTTTGTTTTTATTTGTTTTAAT
Organism: Echinarachnius parma; assembly: GCA_037951105.1. NCBI lineage: Eukaryota > Metazoa > Echinodermata > Echinoidea > Clypeasteroida > Echinarachniidae > Echinarachnius > Echinarachnius parma. The sequence continues at coordinate 56,927 of JBAMJV010001067.1, read as the reverse complement.
TTGTGATAGTTATAATATAACTTAAATCAAAATAACTAATCTTCGATAACACAAACTCAGTATATACTCTCTGTTTATTTAATATTGCTTACAATAATAGAGGAGGTTTGATGATAGCCTTGAAGAATAGTAGAAAAGTAAGAAGTATAATTAAACTAATGTATGAAACAATGTATAATCGTTTATGTATAATTCAGCATTAAATTAAGTTTGTTAATATTTGATGATAGCTTACAAGTATGTTCATAATTCCATTTGTTTTATTCATTTTGTATAATAACGTAGGTAATATCATTTTGTATTGTATGTATTTTGTTTGTATTACCTGCCACTGCCTTGAATGACAGTGGACCTGGTTTATATGTGACCTTTTCCTGAATAAAGAAATGATTTAAACAAACATACAATAAATAAGTATAATTGGAATTATATGCACAACAGACAACGCAGTTGTCACATACTGTACGTAAATTGTATCAGTACACAAGTATCTTACAAACAAAATACGTTTTAAAGTATAATTTGATTTGATTATGAATTATGATATAATTGCTTTATTATTACATGAGGGGTCTACAATGCTATGTATTTTTGTTGGAAATTAAATAAACTAAACTGAAACTGAAACTATCTATATTTTGGTACAATCTATAGTACGTATTTTGGATTTGAAATTGATATTATTCCATTAAAATCACGTTATGTTTGCGCTTTGGATCACCTGTTATAAACAAATTACCGCAAATTCGTTTTCAAGTGTTCAGTTATAACGTGCATTTACTTGTTGTCTTGCTACATGTATATTTTGTCTTAGTGTGTTTGTTTAATTGTGCTTATCTGTGTGTTTTGTACGTATATAAATTTGCATTAATTTTCTATCTACTATCTTTGAATTATATAGAGCATTTTACACGTAGAGAAGTTTATAATAGAAAATGAAAAACTTCCGTTCCGTTTTAATAATTATACAAGTCAAAGTAATAATTATTAGCAAAAAACATGCATGTACAAAACCTCATTTTATATTCCAAATATTTTATATTTCAAGCAAGAAAACGTCATGTGGAGATCACGTAGACTAGATTTTGGGAAAATAGTCTCTGTTCATGTGCATGATATTGTCCCTACCACTTAATATTGGCAACGTGTGCAGTGTAATATTATCTATATTTTAGTCAGAACCATTACGGGTTCAAATGGCACCATTTATACATACTTGTAAATACACAATGGTTCCGTTGCAGTAATAGTTGCAATCGATTGTAAGTTACAATTAATTTAAAGTCATAAATATTATACACATTTGAACCAATCAGATTTCCGCAATCATACCCATGATCTGACTTACAATTGAAGCAATCTAGTAACTTTGTTGAAAAGTGCAAACAAGTGATGAATGGTTAATGTGTATTGTGACCCGATATGTCCCCAAAGTTATGTGTAGCAATTTCACGTTAAATGGGTTTTCATATTATGGCCTAAGAATACAATGAGGTATGTGAGAAACCCTAGAGTTCCAAGCAAGGTTTGAGGACTTGGCAATGATCCTTGATCCCTTTAATGGCAACTTTATAATCGATTGCATTTATTTCTGCAACGGGGCCCATATCATTTTGCGTGGTTTGGTCTATTTTTTGTTACTACTGAGAAATTAATTATCTTGTTATTAACGCTGTATCATAGCTTGTCACTGGGGAAATCCTATTATGACTTTAAAGTAAGTCATTACAAATCTATTATTTGAGTCTGCAGCGATTGAAACAAAAATGATTAATATTTATAATTAAATATATATGATTACATATTTATGATTATCAAAAAAGAGCAATATAATGAGTCGGATGTCGTGGCATGGAATGAGTATGATATTGTTTTCAAATTCATGTCATCTTTGTTATCATCAGAGTATATCATTGTATGTGTAAATAATATAAGCCTGTACTTAGTCTTGATTGTTCTGAACGAGCAAAGGCAGAGTGTATTTTGTTTATGTATGCCATTGCTTTGGATTTGAATACTTACTGGGTAATAGTTATAAGTATCAATTTAATAATTGAGATGTGTTATTTTGTAATGTATAACCTGTTATATTCCACATACTAAGAATCTTGCTCTACGATTGGTCAAAAGTTAATCACGTGATTAAATATAGTTTCGCCCATCGTTACACTCTGTAGATATCTTGGGTGAAAGTGCGTTGCACTCACTAGATAAAAAGTACTATCTACACTCCGCGGTTGCATTGAATTGAATACCAATAAGTGGCGCGATAACAGCGCGCGAATTACAAATTTAATTGTATTCGTTGTGCATACGGTATACGTAGTACACTGCATACGCTATGCACTGTACATCAGAGGCGTCGATCAGCTGTTCGGAAAACACAATGCATTGGCCGGGGCGAGCATTGTTTGTGAACAATTGCATTGTGTTTTCCGAACAGATCGACGCCCCTGTTGTAGTATCGTACATACACTGTTTGCATGCTCGTTCTGTGTACTCTACTAAAAAGGCGGCCACAAACATAAGGTTTGAGCTTTTGGATGACGATGAAATGGACACGTTTTTACTGGAGAGTGAAAGTAAAAATACAAAGCGACAACTTAAGTTCAGCCTGAAAGTGTTCCAAGATTATTGCGATGCTGGAAGCATACTTTTTAACGAATTGTCTGACGTGGACTTGAAAGCGCTAGACCAAGTGTTGGGGAGACTCTATTTTCGCGTTTGTTGACTTTTGAACTGTTTTTTTGGAGTTTACATTTCGCGTTTTAGCTTTTGGAATTACCCTGTTACCGAAATTGGAATAACAAGTCATTGTTGGTAAGTAGATCAAACGTAGTAGTAACAGTACTTAGACTTAGAAGTTAGACTTAAGCCCGGCGCAGACAGAGCCGACTCGACCAGATCTGACTGGCTTTAATCAGGCTAGAGTTGGGCCTGGTCGGTCGGAGCAGATTTATCGTGTTGAATCGGCCCCAACTGGCATCCGACTGTCTCTCGACTGGCAAAATGTGTGTTGCGAGGCACTGAAAACTGAGCCGATCGGAATGACAACCAGTCGAGTCGGCTCTGTCTGCGCCGGGCATTCTGAGTACTTAGAGTAGACTAGTCTAGGGGTAGGCCTGCTTAGACTACAGTACTAGTACAGTAGTAGTACTACTTGACTAGATCTAAGTTCGATGTGAACCAGTCGAGTCGGCTCTGTCTGCGCCGGGCATTAGAGTACTTAGAGTAGACTAGGGGTAGGCCTGCTTACACTACTACTACTAGTAGTACTAGTAGTAGTAGTAGTACAGTATTAGTACTACTAGACTAGATCTAAGTTCGATGTGGAATATAAAGCAAATAATCACCTTTTGGTTTCAGGCGATGGCAAACTATCACTTCCTCGGCGATCTGAATGTATACGCTATCTTTCCTCAGCTTCGCTTCGGAAAGATAGCTACATCCAGCTCGCCTCGGAAGTGATAGATTGTCCCATCGCCTTCACCAACGGTAATTATTTGCTTATTATTTACCTATTTGAAGAGCATATTTCCCAAATATAGGCACTTTATTAACTTAGGAGAATGCATGATACTTGTCAAATGTGTACAGACATTCGTTTGATGATATACATGACTAATGTAAATTGATTTATCCATTTGTATTAGTTTGTACTTTGTGATATTTTGATTTATATCTATATGTAGCTTTATCTTTATAATTATTGGGTCAAATGCTCATTAGTAATGCAGAGTTGCAAAAAAGACAACAATAATTGCATGACGGTAATTGTAAAGCTTTGTGTATGTGTGTATTGTTGCAATTTGTTGATCTTTATAACAGGTCTGCAACTGACGTAGATAATATGAAAATAGCATTGTTGAAAATAAATAAAAACTCTCAACTATTTGTACGTTGGTTCGTTGTTTGGTTGGTTGGTTGGTCGTTTGGTTGGTTAGTTAGTTGGTTGGTTGATTGGTTGGTTGGTTTGTTGGTTGGTTGGTTGGTTTGTTGGTTGGTTGGTTGGTTGGTTGGTTGGTTGGTTGGTTGGTTGGTTGGTTGGTTGGTTGGTTGGTTGGTTGGTTGGTATGTTGGTTGGTTGGTTGGTGGGTGTATTGTTGGTTGGTTGGTTGATTTAGTTGTACGTCAGTGGGTGGGTTGATTGATTGGTTTATTGGTTGGTTGGTTGGTTGGTTGGTTGGTTGGTTGATTGGTTGGTTGGTTGGTTGGTTGGTTGGTTGGTTGGTTGGTTGGTTGGTTGGTTGGTTGGTTGGTTGGTTGGTTGGTTGGTTGGTATGTTGGTTGGTTGGTATGTTGGTTGGTTGGTTGATGGGTGTATTGTTGGTTGGTTGGTTGATGTGTACGTTAGTTGGTTGGTTGGTTTATTTGTACGTCAGTGGGTGGGTTGTTTGGTTAGTTTGTTGGTGTGTATGAATGTTGGTTGGTTGGTTGATTGATTGGTTGTCGTCTGTTTGTTAGGTTGGTTGTTTAAAATATTTATAACTCCACCATTATCGATAGGTATACACAATTACAGCCGACACAGTAAAGAGCCTGTTATCATAAAAAAGGGCATTTAAAACACGAGAGCGCGCTCTCTAAAACACATTGGTTTAACCAAATAATGGCCACGTGATGTTTTGTTCAAAGAGAGATATTTTGTACAAAGAGAGATGTTTTGTACAAAGAGAGATAATCAACAATTATTTTAAAAACCTCTTTTGTACGTTTTAAAGAATAGTGTAAGCACTTTTTCTCCTAAAAACATTTATTCTGATATGACATCGAATATTGATATTTCAGCTGTCTTTAACCGATTTTGAAAGTTTAGTCTGTCATTCAAATTGTACTCTTTTTCCAATGTGACTAGTTTGTCATTACTTCACAACAAAAAGTATTTCTAGAACATTGTAGAAACGCCCTTTTTACCAACACTCGACATAATTTTAGAAAACCCCCAACCATGCCAACATACATTGCTAAAAAGGAATACACATAATTATACAAAACAATGTAGACTGGAAATACAATCTACTGTAAGACTGATATCTGTATGGATTTGTTTCTGATTTGATATGACTTGGTCAATGAAGAGTGGACGTACAGGACGTAATATATACACAGGTGGCTCTGTGCAGGGACGTAGTACGGGGGGGGGGGGGAGGGGGCACGGGACACGTGCCCCCAATATTTTGACCCAAACAATAACAACACGACGGTCACATCGCTTTCTTAAAAATAAGATAACAAAATAAGGTGTGCCATCCACTCAATAATTCGCGTGCACCCCCCCCCCCCCCCCCCCCCTTAATGAGTCCGACCACGCTACGCCACTCGGTCTGCGCTCTTTAGAGATTGCAACGTTTATATAATCCCGTGTTTAACTTCCCCTTTCTTTGTATATTCATTGGTTTGCCTTTGTAAAGGATTATACAAAAGTTGCGGGATTGTGAATCTACTTTGTTGATAGAATGGCCGCTGAGGAGAGTTTTACTGCGTATTTCGTCATTAAACCCCCCTTAGCACAGCGTTTTTTTATTGTGAAGTTTTGTTTGTACATTGCCGTTAGTCATAATATTCAACCTTAAAAAACAATAAAATAGTATAGATGTTGTCCCTGTTGCATGGGTGATGGTTCTAAACAATGTCAGGCAATTAATTGGTGATCTAGCGGTTGCTAAGAAGGCAATCGTCCGGCTCCGACCCACTACTTAATGCCAGTATGAAAGGAAAAGTTGTTTAGAACCATTACTATGCCATAACAGAAGCATGTGGCGTCACTACTTTGGTACTCTATGGCGGTCCAATGTTCGAAGTCCATGGCGAATTATTGGCAACATCTACAATGATCCACGTTGATGGCTGCTACCACATCAATTACACATGTATGGTATAAACATTAAACAATAATTGGAAAAGTTTTATGTAACGAGACCCAGTGTGATAACACAGTAACACAATCTAGTCAAGGGATATATAAAGAGCGTGCGAAGGCATTTCTAGTTTGATTATATATATTTACCCGCATACTTCACAACATTTTCATACGCATAAATGACAAGACAACTGATTGTCCTTTCACGAAAGTGACGTAGCCAGTCTCCAGGCTGAGAGCATTACATGGGGGGCAATAAGGGGGTAGTATGTACCATCATGGGGGTGTGTGTGGTGGGGGGGGGGGGGGGGGAGTGGGGGGGCAGTATCAATACAACTTGACATGGTGTTCTGAATATTTTGGCTCTTTGATTCCAAAATGGGTTGGATAAGTGGGGAATAAAACTCCACACATGGCATGCACGAAGAGCCCAGGCACTCTCGCAAGCAATGGACCGGATGAGGCTAGGGCTAAACTTTGTTTAGAGGTGGAGGGGTGTCCCTCTTACCCCCCCCCCCCCCCTCCCCAACATATAACTAGTACGCTACAGTTATGCGAAGCCATTGTGTACATAAAACCCGCTTCTTCATCTTTGCTGAGCTCTTGTCCATGAATAAACCCGCCCCGAAGAGAACAATGCGTATGCACGTAGCGAAGCAAAAGAAAAGAAGCCTATTCATTTCTTTTTTTTTTCTAGCTGTCCCCTCTTTTTTCCCTTGATGGGCGTATAAGCAGTACAAATGGGATTCATTCTCTATATCTTCGTGTCACGACCGGACAATAGATGGTAGCTTCCCGGCGGTATTGTAATTACTGGTCAGCTTCTAGTGTTTTGTGGGTATATGTGCATGATTGGGCGTGGGTTTTTACTCTGGTTTGACCATCGGTGACGATGAATGGATGAATGTACCACTTTGCATTACAGCATTGTTGGTACTCAACCATGTATGTAGTTTCTGATTTCTACTGATCTCCGAAAAAGCGGAGGGAGAATAATGATAGGAAGCATATTGTTTTCTATTTGACCCTTTAACAAGATATAGGGCAGTTCCGTCGGTATACTTCTGCAACATTTGAGCGGAATATATAGAGCAGTTCATAATATATTATACGCGTCTCGATCTAGCGTCTAGCATACTACTATCTTTGGCAGACCTATAACGCGAATGCAAATCTTCAACAATGTGATTCATATTTTGTTTATAATTAGCTTGGACAAAACAAAACATGGATTACCAATCGTTTTTTCACTGAGATTTCCGTCAAACATCGATCGTCTGTCAACGGTTGTGGAAAATAAAGGATCTTACATAGTTAACGCGCTTGATAGTCCGTCTTTCCTATAGGTAAGTTATGGCATACTGTAATGTAATGTAACATATTGTATGTAATACACTACGATTTGAATACAGTTCTGTAGATTTAATTGTGCTTTGCTTTTTCTTCTTCCTCTTCTTCTCCCTCCGCTTTTTGGAGATCAGCGTGGCGAATCCCACACATCGTTCTTGCAGGCACATCTACTTGTTAAATGGTCCAGTCAGCTAGATCTTGCAGGTAGATAATAACTTTGCCGCACGAGAGACATGCAACTTATGGAGAAAGTACAAAATAATGTGATCAAACGATCAATGAGAAGTGTCAAAAGTTATCAGTTATACATCTTTTTTTATTTGAAAAAAGAAATTAAATTCAAAATAAAACACTAACTACATGAACTATAGAAAACCAAACATGATACATTAGATGAATACTTTAGTTTGTCAAATTGATTATTTTTTGTTTAACAATCACATTTCGTTCCTGATAATCTAGAAAATAATATAAACGTGGTTTGTAATGAACACGCTGAATGTACACGAGGGAGATAAAACAGCATTCTCTTCCAAGACGTGCCCACGACTTGGCATGCATGACTAAAAGAACCGATGTGCTTGCAAATTGCATAGCGCAATGACGTCTCGATCGATGGGAATTATAGAAACGACGTAATAATTCTCAACAAATTTGAATATGTTTGGAAACTTTGTTGGCGCTCCATCGTGTTTTATCGGCATTCTCCTCGCAGACGTGCCCATTTGTTGAGAATTTGTAGAGAATTATTACGTCGTTTCTATAATTCCCATCGATCGAGACGTCATTGCGCTATGCAATTTGCAAAGCACATCGGTTCTTTTAGTCATGCATGCCAAGTCGGGCATTCTCTTCGCAGACGTGCCCATGACTTGGTATGCATGAGCTGCTGCTGTGATTTGTAAAATGAAAGAGAATGGCTGTTATTTTCTTTTATTCAAAATGCAGATTTATGAGCTTGAACATGTCACAGTATCAAACCCATCGTCATTGCTTCATTGAAAGCAGCAAGCGCAAAAGATGTTTTAGCAACTCAGACGAGAAATAAGGAAGTGTTTACTATACTACTGTATACCAGGCAAAACAAAGGGGTTCCTACCATGACATTATCTATGGAAGAATATTTTGTTTTACGTTTTGGGTGTATTTATTTATTTATTCAAATATATTTATACAGGATAGCCTGATCAGCAAGGATAGTGTGTAATGGATTCGATGAATTAACCAGGTGCACATTGATACAAACCTTAGTTAAAGTGATAGTTCAAGTTTGGTATAGAGGGCGCTTCAATACATTTTGTTGTGAGGTAATGAAAACCTGTGTGTAAAATTTGAAAGAGCACATGTCACACTTTTAAATGACGATTTCGACTTTTGATCAAAACCGTTTCAGAAACAGCTGATTGTATTCAATCATTTAAACACATATTTTAAAATCAACCAAAAATGGTTTTAAAAATGTGTTTATATAATTATTTTAACCAAACATCACAATGTTGCCAGTTTTAATTATGTTTGACCAAAACTGTACTATCCCTCTAAGTCCACCCTTGCAAGTCAAGGGGCTTACTGTGTTTAGATCTCGTTAGATCTCTCGTCTAGTTTCTCCATATTCTACAACCCCGCCCAACAAGACATGCAAGACTGTGGAGGAAATATTTATACTGGGGCCAGGCCATCATAGAACGGGTAATTCTTCGATTATATGTTTTACGACAAATCTAGGTGCCATCACTCTGATTATATGAAAAGCGGCCGTTAGGACACAGGGGTGAAATAATGATCACGATTTGATTTAAAGGTGGTTCGGATTCGTATATCAGACGCACGGCGCCATCTTGCGCGCGGTGCGTAATGCACAATGAATCCATGTTATGCGGTGCGCGCAAACTACATTTGTAGCCTAGTTCAAAATGGCGACCCGCAGTTTAGCATCCCGACGCTTGATGATCTTTAAGTTAAAAATACCCCTGACAATATATATTTATCGATGGGTTTAATGGGTAGGGTACGCAATCACTGCTGACGTTTAGGTATATGCTTGAATGCATCCATACTTGGCCCCGTTGCATGCATAACGAGATTACAGTCGATTGTAAGTTACAATTAGTAATATTGTAAGTCAGGTCATGTGTTCTGAATGCGCAAATATGATTGGTTAAAAAGCGCAAATTGTGTGACTTACAATTAATTGTAACTTGCAATCGATTGTATCTCTTTCTGCAACGGGTCCCTTATGTTATAGATATGGATGCATTAAAGCATAGTCATACACGTCAGAAGTGGTTGCAAAGGTAAGAGGTATATTCTTTAATTAAGTAAAATAAGTTCGATTGTGATTTTATTATGGGTCCGTGTCATAACGGCCGCTTTACATATAATCAAAATGATGGCACCTGAATTTGTCGTAAACATATAATCGAAGAATTACCCGTTTTATGATGGCCTGGCCCCACTACAAATATGTCCTCACTAGTCTTGCATGTCTTGTTGGGCGGGGTGGCATTTACAAGTGTTTACCCGAGCTCGGAGATGACTCGAAATCGTTTGTCGCTATTCAAGCACGAACCCTTAGCTATAAGTTCAAGAATATTTACTCTGATATCGAGAGCGCACAATTGAGAATGGAGTTTACCTACCTACACCCATGGAAACACACACGCTGAAAGTAGACATAACGGATAATGAATTCCCTTTATATTTTGTTTATGTGGATTACCTTTACCATTTGGGGGATAATAGGGGAGGGAGGGGTGGGTGGGGGAGGGGGGGGGGGGGCTAGGCTATTAACCCTCGGTATAGAGTGGTGAAGTGTGATGTCATAAATGATGTCATGAACATTTTTTTTAGAATTTTCAAATTTGGACTTCATTTTCAGAAAGAGCATTAACCCTCGGTATAGAGTGGTGAAGTGTGATGTCATAAATGATGTCATGAACATTTTTTTTTAGAATTTTCAAATTTGGACTTCATTTTCAGAAAGAGCATTACAAATAATGTCCAAATACCGAAAATCAAAGGAATAGATTACGTATTGGCTGAGATATGCCCATCCGAATGATTTTTTTGTCAATGTGCAATCAGTGTTATAGTGCACTGGTTCATAAATGTATGAGCCAGTGCACTATAACACTGATTGCCCATTGAAGTAAAATTCATTCAGATGGGCATATCTCAGCCAATACGTAACCTATTCCTTTGATTTTCGGTATTTGGACATTATTTGTTATGCTCTTTCTGAAAATGAAGTCCAAATTTGAAAATTCTAAACAAGTGTTTTTATGACGTCATGGCTTCTGTACTCAATACGTGGCGGTATACGTATATGGGTAGCGTGGCGGTATATGGGTAGCGTGGCGGTATATGGGTTGGAGCGTTTAGCATTGGGCATGTTGAGTGGGTCTCATATATTTCATTCTTCTTCTTCCAGTAAAAAAAAAGGAGCTACTTCAGACTTTATGTTACAACCCGCGAAAGACTTTAAATTGAGCGTAAACTAAGTTAAACTTACATATATTATGGTAGGCTATATGTAGCATTTGAATAGAACATTCATAAGCAATGATGCCTATATTTGAGATTCGTATTGCCTGAGTCACATATCCAACGGTCTCCGGTCGAATTTGTGGATCGCCAGAAAGTCGCCGAATTGCAAACCCGCCAGGGAGTCGAGCTTATTTATCGCTTGAAATCTAACCTGTCACATGGACGGGGCTCGGGAGAACCCTATGAACATCAGTGTTCAGAAATCCGGCGCCCGTCAGTAAACAAAAGAAGTCGGGCGAAAATCGCTGAATTGGGAGCAAGTTTCGGTGCCTTGCGAACGTCGGCCGACCCCTAAACAAACGCGGCGAGGCCCGCAGTGATCAAGCAGATACCGGCCGTACTCCTGGCGAAAATGCCCTTTTGAGCTCACAGAGAAGTCGGGCGGGCTCCGTTTGGATATGTGACGAGCCCTTATGGAATTTCTCATCTAAAACATGAATTTTCCATAATAAAACATTTGGATGATTTTTAACCCCAATTGGTATTGTGTTTTAAATATAATACATTTTAATTGACTTTTTTCCATACTTTAAGTCAAAGTTATATTTAAAATCTTTGTGACCACCATTCAAAACAAGGGGTTTCGAAGTTTAATATCCAGCAATCAAAATTGGCTCAACAGATTCCTTTAATCTGTTCCCTACTGGATTGTGCAATCTTCATACATTTATTACACGGCATGGCAGGTTGCCATATGCAATGGGTTGAATTGAGCCACATAGTGTGCACTGACAAACCTGGATAGTACAACATCGATGCCTGCTTGTTAATTGGCATTGTGGTTCAAATCAGACAAGGGTCCAGTTGCAGAAAGAGTTGCAATCGATTGTCACTAACAATTCGTTGCAAGTCCGACAATATTCACATTTGGACCAATCAGATTTGGGCATGTACATCACATGAGCTGACTTAAAATAATTTGCAACTTACAACTTATTACAACTTATAATTAACAATCGATTGCATCTCTCTCTGATCATTTCAAATAATTGCTGCTAGTAATATGCATGTCATATTTACTCTTATTCCACATTTTCTCATGTCTTGCAGCCCATCACAATGTCCGTCCGTCGCGTCTGCCGTCAGCTTGGCAACACTCGAGTGGGGCTTCGAACCGTGCTCCTCCTAATCGTGGGGCTTCTCATCTTGCACACGTGCGCGCTGTTGCTGGTGCGGAATATATTCAGCTTAAAGGTGGCCGAACACCACCATGAAACATCCGACAAAAGGCGTAACGTCCCGGCTACGTCAGAGAAGTCCGGTCACATGACCACACCCGAGAAGGAAGATCCCCGGATCGGTGACCTCCCCCGCGTAACGTCATCCGAGAAAGCGGTTCCTCTGGTGGGAGAACGAGAACCTAGTGCAGCACAGGTTGAACCGGAAGTGAACCACGTGGACTTGCACGATGTGGTTAGGAACCTCGGTGTGTTTCACCGGACCACACCAGCAGCAAAGGGTATTACGCAACAGCGTCAGGACGATGAAAATGTAGATGCTTCACAAAGCTCGAGTTGGTCAGAGAACCGAGATGAACCTCAAAAAGCGGACAATGCGAAGAAAGACGATGATGCTTCTCCATCCAGAAAGAGCTGCATCCGCTACGTGTCCATCTACTCGCCACGGATGGAGCCCTTCCACTACTGGCGCGAGTACGTCAACCTCGAGCAGGCGTTCAAGGATGCCAAGACGAAGAACAGTTCTTTTTATGACAACAGGATCACCCAGCGCCGGGAATTCCCCACCATGTTCATCGAGTGCCCTGGATACAGGTGCGACGTCGCATTGAGACCGACCACAGATGAGCGCTTTTTAGCGCGCAGTGACGCGCTGCTCATCAACGTCGTACCGCAGGAGGTGCGCTACAAGATGTCGCATATCTCCGAACGGCTAATGAAGGTTCTTCCTCGACGCGTCAAGGTGTTCTTCTACGCGATGGAGTGTCCCTTGATGATGAGCCACTGGGATCCCACCATCAAGGACATCCAGTATCACTACACGATGACCTACCACGCTGACAGCGACGTCTTTTTCCCCTACGGACGCTACGTTCCCGGTGAGCCGACGGACACGGGGGACAGGGACATCAACTTCGCGGAGAACAAGACTGGGCTGATCGTGTGGACAGCGAGCAACTGCCACAGCACCTTCTGGCCACGGCTGGAGTGGGTGCGACGGCTGGAGAAGCTGATGCCGTTTGACATCTACGGGAAGTGTGGCAACAAGACCTGTCTGCCGCCACTGTCGCCAAACTGCACAAAAAGCCAGTCTGTTTACAAGTTCTACCTCGCGCTGGAAAACGCGCCTTGCGACGGGTACATCAGCGAGAAGTTCTGGGTGAACAGTCTTGCGAACGGCGTCGTGCCGCTCGTCTACGGCGGCAAGCGCGAGGCCTACGAGCGCGTCGCTCCGCCCAACTCTTTCATTCACGTCAGCGACTTCTCGTCTCAGCAGGAGCTGGTTGACTACCTCCGCATGATCGACAAGAACGACAATCTCTACAACGAGTTCTTTGCGTGGAGGAAGCAGGGTAGGGTCGAGAAGATCTACCCTGACCTTTACCCGAAGGCCTTCTGCAAAGTGCTCCCCAAGCTTTCCAAGTATAGCACGCCACCTGTCAAGCGCATCGGGGACTCTAAGTACTTCCAGGGGTGCAGGGGTGGATACCATAGAAACTTCACTCAAGATGGGGACATAGACAATTGGGAGCCTTGGAGATAACGGCCAGTTACTTCCAGAGAGACCGGTCAATCGTCCGAATAACATTAAACAATAAACATGCATTAACGTCCTTTACACTCATGACGCTTCGACAATCACAGGGATTCGTTTTACTTCAATCCCATATCCGTATTATGATAATTTGTATATTACCTTGAATCGGTTGGTTGATCAACAAAATCAAAATTCAAAATGTAAACAAGAGAGGCTGATCTTCGATTACGAATTTGTTAATCAGGAATACTAATCGGTTGGTTGGATATTTAGATTGTTTTGTTTACAGATGTGTTCAATCAGTAAGTGTTATGGGGGTGTTTCTCAAAGATCCTAGGTTGAACTTAACTCTAAGTTGGACTTAACAAGTATGGAACGCCACTAGTTTCTTTGAAAGATTGTTGTAAAAGTCCGTTTTCAAAGGCATAAATGTTGATTCAAATCATTAATAATTTTTGTTATCAAGGAGATTACATGTTCTTGATGTAAAATTTGTGAAAGTCTAAAATACTTGCATTCTTGCTTTTGAATATGTTTTATTCTTAGGCAACACATGGCTTGCCATAATAGTTGGGTCCAACTTAAGTTAAGTTCAACTTAGGATCTTTGTGAAACACTCCCATGGTCTTCTAGTATACAGTACATGGTATAGATAGTGGTCAGATCTCCGCTCTTCGCTATACAGATCAACCCGGATGGCCAAAGTAAAGGATGGTCGTACATAATCATATTTTATTGAACCATGTAAACGCTTCTGTATAAACAAAATAATCAACCAACCAATATTGAATATAATGTAAACATTGAAGTATACCACTTCGAATAGCGTTATACTTCAATGAATGTAAACCTCGCTCGGAGGCTGACTTTAAACATGCGAGTCGCAGGAATGAAGGCTGGTTGCTTATCATGAACAATAATCATAAAGGGATCTAGTAATGAGTGATTAGTAAAATGTGTATTGATGTGATATGATATGTCCACAAAGTAATAAGTGAAAATGTCACGTTAATTGGATGTTTTTTTGCCGAGAAATAAGCAAATATGCAAAGGGATATTCACTAACTCATTGTACTTACTTTGTACACGGCTTAAATTATCCCGTAGACAGTTTAACATCTGAACACTTCAATCGTAAATATCTTTTGAACGAAATGGAAATTAAAAAAAACCGAAACCTGTCCTGTGCTTTTATTGTTAATATGAATATGACAAGGTATGAGAGAACCACTAGAGTTGTGAGGGTTTGGACAATGTTACTAGATCCCATTAACGACTGTACTTAAACATGGTCGACGTTTACAAAATTAAATGTATGATATATTCAGTACATTATTGATGTATTATCTTTTGTTACTTTCCGATGTGAAATAGTTTAATTTGTGTCAAACTGAATGTTAGTAACCAAACCTTCACCATAACATTACAAACTAACTCCACCATGCTCGAAATGTATACAAAAATTACAAACGACTAAGTAAAAAGCCTGTTATCATTGTTTTAAAAGCCGTTAAAACACAAGAGGGCGCTCTCTAAAAGCACATTGGTTTCAACCATTTTTAATTTTTTTTTTTTTATAAAGAATGGTGCATGTGATGTTTTGTTAAAATAATGGTTAAATCGAGAGATCATCAACAACTATTTGTAAACAACTTTTGTACATTTTTGAAAAAGGGTAAGCATTTTATTTTGTTTTCTTAAAGGGATGGTTGAGTATTGGTAAAACTTAACTTTAGTAACCAAAACCTGCACCATAACGGTACAAAGTAATAGTTATAACTTCACCATGCTCGAAAAGTATACACAATTACAAACGACTAAGTAAAACCCCTGTTATCATTCAAAAAGAGCCGTTACAACTCAAGAGGGCGCTATTTAAAAAAAATCATTGGTTTTAATAGCCTTTTTTCATACACAATTGTGCATTTAATGTTTGTTAAAATAATGATTCAATAGATATATCATCAACGACTTTTTAAAAAACTTTTCTGATTTTTTTCAAAGTAGTCTTCGAGCATTTTTTGAAATTTTTCTAAAAACTCTAAATATCGCCCGGTGATTGCCGGTGAAGAACATTTTGAATACAAATATATTTGGATATTTCAGCCGTTTCTGAACCGATTTTGATCAAATAAAGTTTATTTTGTCATTACAATTGTATGTTCTTTCGAATTTGACAGTCAGTTTTTCATTATCTCACAAAAACATATCGGGGGCACTTCGGGAAATACGCATTTATTTCGATTGGAACTATTTCTTCGTATCAAAACTGTTTCTGAACCGATTTTAATCAAATATCATCAAAATTGTATGATCTTTCAAATTTGACACTCAGTTTTTAATTACCTCACAACAAATTTTTTTTGAAGCGCCCTCTATACCAAAACTCAACTATCCCTTTGAACATTGGCTAACAACGCTGATATGTCTTAAATACAATCAATTGTAAGTTACAATTATTTGTAAGTCAGATCGTGTGAACTTCTAAATACGCGAATCTGATTGGTTGAAACGCGCAAAGTTTCTGACTTACAATAAATTATATCTTACAATCGACTGTGTCGGTTTCTGCAACGGAGGGGGGGGGGGGGGGTCTTTCACAAAGATCCTAAGTTGATCTTAGCACTAAGATGGTCTTAAATATTATGGAAAGCCATTAGTGTCTTGAAACATTTTTGTAAAAGTTATCATATATATTTTCTAATTATCAAATAGATTTCATGAATTTTATGTGAATATTATGAATCTCTTTGATAATTAGAAAATTATAGAAAATATATATGATTTGATGCATTTCAACATAACTTTTATAAAACTGTTTCAAGACACTAATGGCTTTCCATAATATTTAAGACCATCTTAGTGCTAGGATCTTTGTGAAACACCCCCGGGACCCATAACTGATAAATAAGCAATGAAAACCACACATTTGACAGAGCAATTAATTTGTCTAAATTGTTGAAATTAAGATGTGTGTATTATATGTATTATATGATAAAATGTATTACTGTATAATGATTGAACTTTAGCTTCAAAGTTTGGCTAACGATACGTTTGTGAAAATAGACTGGTTGCTTTAAATCCATGTAATCAGACACACATATGTCATCGTGTAATAATGAATATACTTTGATTATAAAAATACGTTCATGATTATGCTTTCTCCAAATCTATGATCGTTTCAAAGTCTTGGTGTTTTGATCGCCATACATAGTTGTGTCGTCAGGGCATTTCAAACTTACGCGACTATTTTATGTTTCACTCTGGTAGGCCGTTTAACCCTCTGTCATGGTGGACTCATGTTACAATGTTAAATCTAATCACACTCGTAATTGTATAATGTTGATATATCCTAAATGCAGACAAACAAGCTCATTGTTCGATGTCTGAATTATTGGGATAATTAAGGTATTCATGTAAACATGGTAAATGTGTATATTATATTAAAACATAGTCCCATTTAATTCTTGCAATTCAATTCGTCATTCAAATAGTGAAAATAAAAACATGATTACGTACATAATGTTACCCATGGAAATAGTTATAAATGTTTGTGCCGTTGCTGTTGTTGTTTTTATAAAACATTTACACAACTCATGTAAGTTCTAGCAACCGTTTTATATCATGATGTTAATAATAACCACAGCTTTGTTGTATATATCTGTATATGGATGTAACAACGATGCACAATGTAATCTCATTAATATCACTCTGCTTTCACGTGCATGTATACATAGTAGTGTGGCTGTAAGGGCACTCGCCCATATTATAATACGATAAAGCAATTAAACATACGGTGACATTCTTAAAGAAATATATCAAAACGTAGGCCGGAATACTGAAGTAGTGATTAAGTCCTGTTTAACTAAACAGTTGTCTAATATCCTGTCTAGGTCCCGTCTAACTTTAGTCACGAAGACGCGACTAATTGGTTGAGTCCTGTTGAATTAAACCAACAGTTGTTTAAAGGAATAGCTGGGTTTTGGTAAAAGGAGTACTGTTTTGGTCAAACTGAATTTTAGTAACCAAAACCTGCACCATTACATTACAAATTAATAGTTATAACTCCACCATGCTCAAAATGTATACACAATTACAAGTTAAAAGCCCGTTATCATTTAAAAGGAGATGTTTTAACTTGAAAGGGCTCTTTCTAAAAACGCATTGCTTTCAACCATATTAAATGAAATAATGTGCATGTGATGTTTTGTTCAAATAATGATTGAATAGAGAGATCATCAACAACTATTTAAAAACATCTTTCGTAAATTGTTGAAAAGCGTTTTCAACGGCTGGTTCAAAATTATTGAATTATTGTGGGGCCCCACAATAATTACAAATGATTATATTTATGGATATTTCAGCCGTCTCTGAACCGATTTTGATCAAATAAAGTTTATTATGTCATTAACATTGTATGCTCTTCCAAATTTGACACAAAAATGATTTCGTGCAGCGCCCTCTATACCAAAACTCAACTATCCCTTTAAGTTCAGTCACGACTAAAGTTAGACACGACTTAAACATGCCGGCCATATAGAGTGTACATGCCCCCAATGATTCGCATACAGTGGCTTATATAAAGTGGGAAGTTACGAAGGCACGCGCCCCCAATAATTTGACAAAGCAATACATTTACAAATTAATTCCAATACCATACTTTCTAAATTTCGCCGTCAACAAGTTAACCCGACCACGCTACTTTTCATTATGTTTATAGTAATACATACATAGGCGTATTAGAGGCACATTCTGCTCAGGGGGGCCGAGGTATTTTGCTTAAAATTTCGAATTTTGACCTGACATAAAAAAAACACACGATTTTACCCGAATCTGAAATGGTTTTGCCCGAAAATGCCCAAATCTAATATGATTTTGCCCGAATATGATATGATTTTGCCCGAATCATGACATTATTTTGCCCGAATATAAGGATTTCCCCGAGTCTTGGGACCCGGAAGGATGGGAACGTGTTTCCTTATAGCACTGTGTGCGCCTAACTGCGACTGGCTGGAATACTCCCTTGGGAGTGGAAAATGTGCACTTAATGTGCAGGAATGATTGCAGTGTGTATCCGTTGACCGGGGTAATAATAATCGTATAAAGCGCTATGATCTCCACGGGAATAGCGCTATATAAATAACCGTTATTATTGTTATTATTATTAATATTTTCAGATCTCCAGTAGGCTGCAGTCCCCAGCCCTCCTCCCCGGCCTCTTACGCCTATGAATACATATGACAGTTTTTAAAGCCCAATTCCAGGTTTGGGAAAGTAGCCGAAAACATCTATATTGATCAATATTGTTGAATAAGTATTTAAATAGGGCTTGTGTGGTAAAATCCGAACCTAAGCATCGTTAAATACAGAAATATCGGAACAAATCTAATACCCGGCCGTGATATTTATAAATCCACCGCCCGTTCGCACCTGTCCGCGCCGTTAGCGCTGGGCTGGAGATATCGACAAGCTGGGGACAAGCCCGTATAGCGAACACCTCGTGTAACGTACGCGGTTATTTGCACGTAGCGTATGCGCGATTCCGCGTTGGCTATATCAATGGTACAGTAGATCAATTATCATTTTGCAAATATATCAATTAGTAGGCGGTTTCTTGGCCAAATTTGTATAATCCCATATTAGTAAAATTACATTCTTTCACATGGTTGGTAATAGGAGTGTACATTTCATTTTTATAGGGATGGGGCGTTTCCCACTACTGTCATTCACCTTTAATAAAGTAAACCCATCTAATGATATCATTTCTGGCATTGCCCATTTATGGGACTACTTTAAATTCCTCGGTTTTGGTTGTTTTGATTATTGTTATTTATTAATTTTGTGTGTGATGACATTTATAATTGCATCCTTTGTGTTTTCGTAATTTGTTACCGATCATAATCTTATTTGGAATAAAGACACATTGCTCTTTATATACATGTATGTATGCATTTATGTATTTGATTTATATCTCTACCAGGGTGGCTAGAATTCCAAGTAAGCGTTGAGGATTTTGACAATGTTACTAGATCTCCATAAAGGAGTCCCCAAGTTTGGCAATGTTACTAGATCTCCATAAAGGAGTCCCCAAGTTTGGCAATGTTACTAGATCTCCATAAAGGAGTCCCCAAGTTTGGCAATGTTACTAGATCTCCATAAAGGAGTCCCCAAGTTTGGCAATGTTACTAGATCTCCATAAAGGAGTCCCCAAGTTTGGCAATGTTACAAGATCTCCATAAAGGAGTCCCCAAGTTTGGCAATGTTACTAGATCTCCATAAAGGAGTCCCCAAGTTTGGCAATGTTACCAGATCTCCATACAGGAGTCCCCAAGTTTGGCAATGTTACCAGATCTCCATATAGGAGTCCCCAAGTTTGGCAATGTTACCAGATCTCCATAAAGGAGTCCCCAAGTTTGGCAATGTTACCAGATCTCCATAAAGGAGTCCCCAAGTTTGGCAATGTTACCAGATCTCCATATAGGAGTCCCCAAGTTTGGCAATGTTACTAGATCTCCATTATAGGAGTCCCCAATTTTGGCAATGTTACTAGATGGAGTCCCCAAGTTTCCCCTAAACAAGAATTTGGATTGAATGACTCGCGAAGGACAGCAATTATAGAATTAAGCAAATTTTGAATTTCTAATTGTGATTTATAATCATGATTGTGGTGACAAGTGTTGTTTGCCGCCCTCTATAGATGTCACTTTGCCAGTATCTGTGACCACACATTAGCAGCAGTGAAACACCCTTCGATCACCCCCTTCGTGCCCTGATTTTCACAGTAGTTTTGTTTCTTCGTGGTTATCAATAGACAAGGAGGTGTTTTACAAAGGCTCGAAGTTGAACTTAAAACTAAGTTGGACAGTATGGAAAGCACGAATTCCTTTTAAAATGTGTTGTAAAAGTCCCTTTTCAGAGGCATAATTATGTTGATTCTAATCATTAAAAACAATATTTTCTACTATCAAAGAGAATGTATGCTCTTGATGCAACAATTATGAAAGGTCTAAAATTCTTGTGTTTTACTTTCGAATGTATTGTTTTTAAAAACTACAAATGGATTCCCATAATATTTAGGTCCAACTTAGAGTTAAGTTCCACTTCGGATCTTTGATCTGAGCAAGATACATCAAATGAAGATACACTTCCAAAAGGCGCTAAATCCACTTTCCATAAAAATTGAGTTAACGATATATCTACATGTATAATATAGGTAGCTATCTAGGAATCCACATTTTACGACAAATAACTCACTCAAAATCAAAATATAGAAAGTTCAATTTTCATATTCCGATAGGCACGTGTACAAAGTGGGACAAAGAAACCTTTTTTCCTCGGAAGTTGAAAAGTGGATTTAGCGCCTTTTGGTTGAAAGCTCTTCAAATACATGCACAATAAACTGTACTCTATTACGTAGAGCTTACTTCCAAAGGGCGCTTTATCCACTGTTTTAACTTTTGAGAAAGTAGGTTACTTTGTCCAACAATCATGCCTATGCGAATATGACAATGGAACGTTCCATATAATTATGTTGATTAAATGTGGATTTCTATTTTCTAGATAGCTAGGTGTGTAATTAATGTACTTATGAATAGCGCCATTTGGAACTGAGCTCGTCACAAATGCATTTCTGTTAAACCATGCACACCGAACGGCCGCACAAAAACTAAGAAAGGGCATTAATTTGCAATTAGCTATCCAGCTCCCCCCCCCCCCCCCGCGCACCCCCCCCCCCCCCCGATTAATTATCCCTGCTTACTGCTCGTCAATAATGAAAGGAGGAAAAAAAAAACGACGAAATAAACACAACGATTTGCAATATGCACACGGTGTGTTTCTATCTATTATGATATCATGCGAACGGAATTGGCTGTGTTGCTTTCCACAACAATACAAATCGATGGTTTTACAATGGGCGTTTTTTCACATCTCTGTATGGCGTTGAGGTGTACTATACGGTTGCAATATACACAACGAATCGCGAAGGCTTGTCATTCAATATTATGTGTATGATGTTTATTCTGTTTATTCAGTAACATTGCACAGAAAATATTACTCGAGGCGTGCCTATTATTTTTTTTTATTGAGACAGCTATTATGGCACAAAAAGTTTTCCGCCTTTTATAAAAAAAAAAATCAAGGATTTGGGCGAGATGTCTGTACATAAATCTACAAAAAAAAGTGTATTATTTCGTGCTTGTGTGAGGGTCTGTTACTGTGCATGCTATGTTTAGACTAAACACGGAAGAGCAAACTTTAATCAAAGAGAAATGTTTGCGTTTGGGCCGGCAGATCGAGCGTGACGATTGTCGCACCACGTAAAACAATCGAAGGGGTACAACATGGGAATACAATGGGGTACATCATAGGGTACGTGGTAGCCTATGGGTACATCGACACACATACTCAAAGAGAATGCCATCATCGAGGGGGTATCTACGCAACTACTAGTCTGC
>JBAMJV010001067.1:0-30000 GCA_037951105.1 Echinarachnius parma | reverse complement strand
AATATCCGATCGGATTAAATCTGAGGCCCATATTTATTCGATGATTTTTTTTAAATTTTAATTATTACATTAAGTATTACACTTTTTCAAAAATTTTCAAAAAGAGGTTTTCAAATAGTTATTGATGATCTCTCTATTAGTTATTGTTCGGTTTTGGTTACTAAGGCTCAGCCCTACCAAAACTGTACTACCCCTTTAATATCGAGATTCTTTCTTTACCCTTCTTATAGTAAATTGAATACTTGCCGTGAACGTTCGTTTGAGCATGTTGAGTGCATACTAATCAAAGGGTTATAAAATGGCTAAATAGTATAGATGCACATTATACAGTTATAAGTATAGCGGGATTTTTTGTTTACCCTCACGTCTCTCCAGACCGGTTAGTTGATTTAAAATGATTTTTTTCAATGGATGAAAAAAGCATTTCCCCCCCTCCCCCCAAGCCCCCTCCCCCTCCCCTTCCATCTCCCCTTCACCCTCTCTCTATCAATATAATTATTCTCTCTTCAATTCGCGTAGGGAACGGGTCCAATACGTCCTCAGCATTGTTCTCGAAAAAATATCTAAATCTGGACATAATAATATGCAAGTATATCTTTCCCTATGTTTTTCTACCGTTTTTCTTTATTTGATTGATTTATTGCTGCTTACATGATGAGATCAATACATTTCATTAGGCCTGGAAAGATACATGTCTCTTTTTTTTATCTTGTTTCATTTCATGTAGGTTTCTTGTGTTGAAGAATGTCCGCGAATTACGAGTATTGTGTTAAACGACGTATGACGATCGAACGTCACATGGCAGTGTAACATCAATCCGACCCATCGCCGACCGTTACGCCGTTACAGATTCGGGCGTGACACATCATTATTGAGATTAAACTTGGTAGCCATGTTTTCTAAACGGAAGAAGCAACAGTTTCAGATAAACCCGGATGACTTGGTCTTCCACGCGGCGTACCTCGGCAAGATCGAGATACCGACGTCGAGACAGCCTTCCAACGTTCTCACGGCGGTGCGGACGCTGTGGGACCGCGCACACGCCGTCGGACCGGAGAGACTTCCGCGCGTTTCCCTCTCGCTCGGACCCAGTGGAATGCTCATGGAAGACGAGCGCGCACATACGTCACACAAGTACCAGTTCCATATCAACAATATATCGTACTGCATGGCCAATAAGGGATTCAAGTGCGTCTTTTCGTGGGTTGTTCGGGAGCAGGGAAAGAGATTGTCGACATCATCAAGCGGCGGCGACATAGCAGGTAGTAGTAACCATGGTAACGGGGTGTGCAGTGGGAGTGACGTCACTGCAGCGGCGAATGGGAGTGAGAATGTTAAAAGCCCGCGTTGCCACGTCGTCGTTTGTGAACGGGAGGATATAGCGCGCGCAATGGCACTCTTGATGACTGGTTATTTCAAGAGCGCGTACCGCGATCACAAATCAAAGGAGAGACTCGAATCGCGCAAGCATACCACGCTGGGAATGATAGATGAGCTGGAGAATCACGCGAGCACGAGTGGCGACGGAGGCGGTTCATTCGACGACGTCAATTCGCCGTCCACGTCACGCCCCGTGTCGCGTCATTCATCCTCCGCGTCGAGAATGTCTGGCGGTAGCGGCGATGTGAGTCCTATTCACGCCATGGTTGCCCGGGCGTTCGGAGTGACGCAGCGCTCACTCTCTGAATCCGACGCTGCAACGACGTCAATGCTTCACGCGGCGGAAGAGCGGCTAAGAACTTTGCGGATCGACCCGGCCAAGATTTCACAGAGAGGAGAAGTTGAAACCCTCTTCGATTGGTTGCCAGACACAGGGGAATATCAATTTTACGAAACAGGGTGAACTGAGGAGGCTGATTAGTGATTAATGTGATACTATATTATTGATTTGAAGTGTGTCTCTTTTCATGCTCCAAATTGACACCGGATCTGGGTCAAGGACATGTCATCATCGCTTCCACTGCTGCATACAGTTTGTCATGGACAAACAATGCAACCCTTGATATACATATTACATGTATAATAGTAATATACTCGATATACATTTTTCTGACATTTTCATCATACTATCAAATGGACGTGGTGTGGCAAGATTGGTAGAGCACGCGCTTTCTTATCGTGAGATCCCGAGTTCGAACCATACGTATGCCCGCCGCATTCAACCTTCAGCAAGATAATTAATCCATTATTGATGCTCTCTACCCAGGTGTATAAATACAGAAATACAATCTATACAGGGTGTTTATAAAAAAGCGGAACCCAACTTCCACCCGCAATATTTTATGTAATAAACATAATTATATTTATTGCAATATGTCATATCAAAGGTCAATTCATACTCTTTCGTTTGATACCAAATATGTTGTGATAACGTCATGCATGATTGAATAAAACCTGTTTAAAAAGGGTTATGTAAAAAGTACTTTGTGCACAAGAGTAGAAAGTAATTGTTAAATGCAATGTAAAGAATGAAACAATAGCCAAAGTCAAGTAACATTATTTTCATGATGTTTCTTGATTCATAGTTTTACATTTTATTCAACTTTGAGAAGAGTTCATGGTCCATAATCATCCCCAATGTCCTTCCACATGACCCCCATGTCTGTCCGCACATGTTTGTGCTCGTGTTCAGTGGTTAGTTGCATGGTCAGGCAAGGAACTGATTTAAAAAGTATCTCCATGTTCATTTATTTACGGAACAAAAGGATTACAAGACAAACGAACACAAGGAGAGGTTTCAATGAATGACCATCATACCGTGTTGATGAATAGATCTAAATATTGTGCGCAAAGCAATTTTAACATTGCTCGTTTAAAATGCTTGCAATTCGATAACTACAAGCTCAATTATTACAAATATGGTATCAAATGAAAGAGTAATAAATTATCTTTGCGATGATATATGGCAATAAACCTATCTATGTTCACTACATAAGATATTGCTGGTGAAGTTGGGTTCCGCTTTTTTGTAAACACTCTGTAAATGCCTTGCCCCCAAGGGAAGTAGAAAGTACACGTCAAGTGCGGTTTGATTGTGAGTGTGTCCGATGACCGATGTAATAATGCATGGTATTATCATTGTAAAGAGCTTAGAGATGATTATTAATCATAATGGGCGCTATTTAATTCGTATATTATTATTATTATTATAATAATTATTATTATTATTATTATTATTATTATTATTATTATTATTATTATTATTATTATTATTATTATTATTATCATCATTATTATTACTACATTTTTCGGATTTGTATTCTTGCATTGGCTGGCTGAAAATGATGTCGTGACATTAAGTTTAAGTTGCTCTTCAAGTTGATGTAATTCGTAAACCATACTTTCGAAAAGGGATGTATTCATGATAATGGGATAGTTCAGGTCTGGTCAAACTAGATTTTTAGTAAATTCACCTTGTATGCATAGTCATTATCATCAGTATCATCCAGCAACTTTGACACAAAATGTAAAATTGAGCTTTTGATTTGATGTTTTCGTGTGGATTTTTCTCTTTATTTTGAGACCATTTTTATGCCGATCGGACAAAAATTGACGAAGTTATGATTTTTTTAATGATTTTTCTTATTCTGCTAAAACAATGGAGGATAATTGAGGTTAAATGTTCAACACTCAGTTCAAAGTACATGCCATTTTTGATTTTATCCTAATATATAGCCATTTTCCCGATAATATTTCGGAATTTTGCATATCTCATTAGAAACTAGAAAAGTTGCTTAACAATATGATACTAAAATGTCCATTTCGTCCAGAGGTCAATTTTGGCCCTTATCATGCCATTTACGCAAAATCGTAAATGTGGCGAAGTTCCTGGTTTCGCCAGAGCCGGTCCCATTTATCAATGCCATCGGTCATGCATATTGTGTCATTACTAAGGATAAACAATATCAAGATTATTGAAATGTATTTATTATCTCTTTACATTACTGTCGTAAAGGCAAACTTCACTGTATTCTGTGTTCACTTTGTACACAGACAAGCGTCTTTCATCTATGTGCGATATTTGATTGCAATTATTGCGATGCTATAACATGATAATAATAATGATATTATTGCAATAATGGCGTTTTGTGCGTATTATTGTAATTCTTACGATGTGACATTATGAAAGGAACTATATAAGTATGAAACTATGAATACATCCCAGCTATATATACAATTTTCTTGGTTATCGGTTATTTTATTTGGCTTTGCTGTATGCACATCGTCCTGTAGCCAATTTCAATTGTTTTGCTCTAGGCCCAGAGGCCCGATTACAGGGGCGTAGACAACGGGGGGGGGGGGGATGAGGGGGATGCATCCCCCCCACCTCACAAGGTGGGGGGGATGACATGTACAATCATCCCCCCCAGGTTTTAGGGAAGGATATATTTGTTTGTGTGTGTATCTGTATACGAGTGGGAAAGAAAACATTAGTTGTATGAGCTAAGACTTGTTCATTCTAACGTTAAAAAAGTAATTTATACATTCACTTTCAATTTTCGCTGCGCGCTTCGCGCGCGAACAGATTATCTCAGTTTATTATGTAACTTGCGTATGGTCTGGGGGTGTTTCACAAACGCTAAAATCGCTTTTAGCATCAATTTTATGTGATAATCGTCCTATTGAATCTATCCTAAAATCAATTTTAGTGTTTAGTGAAACACATCCCTGGGGTGAGTATTTTTTTTTCTGTATACCGGTCCACGTAGTTCCAGTGTAGGCTGGCCTAGCTCTGGCTGCTTGTGTGACGTGCACCAAATTGCACCATTTCAAGTGTATATATAAATGCAAAATCTTCTCCGTGGGAGGGGGATACACCCTCTCAAACCCTCCCTATTTGGCTCTGCCCCAGCCCTCGGTAGCTTCGCCCCTCAGGACTCATTCTTGGCTAAGTTGTTGGATCATACATAATGTGGCATATAGAGATGTTTAAACTGTGTATGACGCTAAATATAAATACAATATTTGTGTTTGTGTTGGGGTGCATATTCATTAGTGTGTCAATTATTTGTTTTCTTCGTGAAAATATATTAAAAATTTCTGGTCGATCAAATCATAACACGCTTTCCCAGATACAGTCAATGTTAAGCCCGAATTTCCTATCTAGGTAAGCACCAGATTGCACAATTTCAAGTCCAAAAATGCAAAATCTCCATACCGTGGGAGGGGGGACACCCCCCTCCCACACCCTCCCCCCGCTCAATCACTTCGCTCCCTCGGGATTGGTCTCTTCACTCCTTGCAATGTCTCTTTCTCACATCTGGCTCAAAGTTGGCACCACTGTGAGTGTGGTTGGGCATAAGCCTCTACACACACAACATCGTGAGCCCCCATAGGTTTTACCTCCCCCCCCCCCCCCAA
Source organism: Echinarachnius parma (assembly GCA_037951105.1). NCBI lineage: Eukaryota > Metazoa > Echinodermata > Echinoidea > Clypeasteroida > Echinarachniidae > Echinarachnius > Echinarachnius parma. The sequence continues at coordinate 24,639 of JBAMJV010001067.1, read as the reverse complement.
ATCCAAAACTGCTTCCGTCACGACCATCTTAACATCTAACCCCCCAGGCGCGGATCTACGGGGGGGGGGGGGGGGGGTTAGGGGGTTTAAACCCCCCCCCCCCCCTTGGGCTGCCAAGTGAAAATGTGATGTGCATAGAAAAACGCCATCATGGGTTTAACCCCCCCCCCCCCCCCCTTGGGCTGCCAAGTGAAAATGTGATGTGGAAAACATCACTTACGGGGGTTCAAAATAGCAAAAGAAATCGCCGCTTCGCGGCTCGTGGACGATGCTCTGCATCGTCATTTGGTCAAACCCCCCCTTAGCAAAAAGACATCACTTACGGGGGTTCAAAATAGCCAAAAAATCGCCGCTTCGCGGCTCGTGGACAATGCTGCGCATCGTCATTGGGTCAAACCCCCCCTTATCAAAAAGCTAGATCCGCCCCTGCCCCCCCCCCCCCACCACTGAGAGGACTTTCAAGCAATTGTCTTGGTCTTGGTCCGGAAAACGGCAAATCATCCCCCCCAGGTGTAAGAACCTGTCTACGCCACTGCCCGATTATACGGATCAGGGATAATTTAATTTACCATGGTAATTAGAGACGTTGGCTCTACTTTATCGATGACAATGTGTCAGAATAACATACAAATCAAAATAACGTAACATAGCACATTCATAACAACCCCTGGCCCCGTTGCAGAAAGAGATACAATCGATTGTAAGTAAACATAATTTGTAAAGTCAGCTCATGTGTTCGAAATGCGGGAATCTGATTGGTTGAAACGCGCAAAGTTTCTGACTTACAATCAATCGTAACTTACAATCGATTGCATCTCTTTTTGCAACGGGACCCACAACTCATATACTTATCCAAGCGATTTTAGAGACCAGGGAGAAATTTCACAAAGATACTAACAAGTTGAACTTAAAGTGATCCAAGTAAAGTGTCTAACTCCACGAAAATTACTTGGAGCTTCCTCGTTTCTCTTCTGCCGTGTTGTTTAGCTTTTGGTAAGAGAAGAATTAAAAAAAGTTAGATTTTTTCAAATGTCCCTTTAGTATGAAGATAATTATCATTGAAAATCATCATCTCAAAAGCGTTGTCCAACGCTTTTGGTAAAAAGTACAATTGCCGTAGCTGAACATGTCCGGCCGGCGCGCCAGGCGATCGATGTACTCGACATTGAGCCGAGCGCGCGCAAATTCTGTACCGTCTGTATACACGGGTGCGGATATCGTCAAACGGACTGCTGCGACAAATCTGCGACAAATCTACGGCAGGCCATCAGTATTCGGTGATGAAATATTAACTCAATATTCGTTTGTTTTCACTAGGTAAACAGTGGTCGTTTTCTTTCAATCTTTCACAAATCTTCAATTGTATTTTACAATGATATTGATATATAGGATTGAGGTCTCAAATGTCATTTTGTGCAATATCTGACACTTTACAGGGATCATTTTAACTCTTAGTTGGACTTAACCAGTATGGAAAGCCGTTTGTAGCCTTGGAATAAAATATATTCGAAAGCAAACATTCAAGTATTTTAGACTTTTCATAAATTGTCCATGATGAACATGAAATCTCCTTGATAATATAAAAACATATATTAATGATTTTAAACTACATATAAGGACCTCTACATTTTGTTTCAAAGAAACTAACGGCTTTCCATACTTTTTAAATCCAACTTAGAGTTAAGTTCACCTTAGGATCTTTGTGAAACACCCCAGTTGAACTACGGCTAGCTGGTCAATGGGCCACGGTCGAGCTCTCACCACAGGCGCCATATTTCAACAAGCTTTCACCATTAATATACTAAAGTCAAAATAACCTACACTAACTTTAATCAATAGTAATAATAATACACAACATTTCTTAGGTGCTTAATACGGTTGTTTCTAAGCGCACCTTTGTCTGTCTACAAACTAATTTTTACCAACCAAAACTTATAATGAACACACGAATTAACCATCAGTGTGTGTATGTTTGTTAGTGCGCGGGGTCTATGTGTGTGTGTGTGTAATAATTCATTGTGCGTGCATATCGGAAGTGGTGAGTAGCTTGATGTGCCAGTGAGTGTTCGTGCATGAGCGTTTGGATCTACTTGTTGACATGTGAACAAAGTAATGAATGGTTGTTAAATATGCATTTTTGTGATCTGATCTGTCCACTAAGTCATGAGTGAACATTTTTCGTTAAATAGATGCATGTTACATGGCCTTGTATTGTGCGAACATGCAAAGTGATATTCGCTAACTCATTGCACTGACTATATACACAGTTTTAACTTTCCAGTGGATAATTAACATCTGAACGATTCAAGCATGAATATCTTTTTAACGAAAGGTAAATTCGGAAAAAAACACTGCTAAATGCTTCTATTCAACAATTAAGGTAATGAGTAAACAGATAACCAAAATTAGAGTTCTAACAAATTGTTGCGGATTTGGACAATGTAGATGCCCAGTGGCGTAATGAGCACAAACCTTTTTTTTTTTTTTTTTTTGTGGGGGGGGGGGGGGGGGGGGGGGGGGGCTGAACAAAAATCTTCTTTTTTTTTTCGTCGACCAAAAATTTCGAGGGGGGTGTCGGTGAAGATTTTTCGAGGGGGGGGGGGGGGGGGGGGGTTCCGTCAAACAATTTTTGAAGGGGGGGGGGGGGGGGGTGTCCGTCAACAGCTGCAGCGGATGGTAGCTTCCCGTTTGTACCTGAACCCCAATGGTACATTCATCTCGGGCACTGAATCAAGGATCATTCGTTTTTATTCGTTATTTCAATAGCCTCTCACGGTCTCACCTCTCAGTCATGCTATATCTCACTCCCAGTTGATCTTCTTCTTATTATTATTCTTCTCTTTGTTTCTTTTCTTAACATCTTTTGATTGTGAAAAGCTAATTAAGCCTTTTTATTTTGTATTGTTTGTGTTGTGTAGGTGTATTTTAATGTTTGTTTGTTATATCTGTTTACTAAAGTTTGTTTAATGTACGAAGCTTATTTATTATGCCGACTGTAATTGTTTTGTATTTGTATACAGGGCGCACCTGTAAAGCAGTTTTTTAACCGAGGTTGCCTACCCTGTATTTTTAAAGAAGACATGAATAAATAAATAAAACAAATACATAAACGGGTTACATAATGTACGTGTACGCGCGTCGGGTCCGACTTGGAAGTGGGTGGGTGGGTCCAGGGCCATTTTGGATTTTAAAAATACAAAATTGGAAAACCCCACCCAGTTTTCTGTCCCTGTCGGAGATGGATTTCTCCCCCCCCCCCCCCAAAAAAAAAAAAAAGAAAGAAAAAAGTTTGGATTGGGGGGTGGGTGGGTGGGGTGAGCTCTATCAAAATCTTATTTGGATGTTTGGAATTGTTTTAACTTTGCAAGGCCCCTAACATAGAGCTTAGTAAAATGGAGAGATTATTAAGGAATTTAGTAGCCTTATTATGTTTACATAATTATGCAAACACTGGCAAATCTGATATTTTCGGAAGTTATATTGAGCTACATCTAGTTACAGAGTATGCAAACAGTGCTTGTGTATCAATACTATTATTATTATACCAACAATAAGTTTTTTTTCACGCTATCCTAGCTGTCATATCCCATTGATTGACTTGCCGCAGCGCTTGCCGTAGGGGGCGTTGTATACAATTTTCGGAGACTCGATATTGAGAAAGCTGATCATAAATTGAGGGAAAATCCTGCAAACATGAATAATACGGCATTTGTGTGTTCCTTTTGTTTTTACTAGGAGTCAGGATTACTCAGAAGTCATTGTTTACTTAGAAAAGGTGAGTTTATTCGTATGAATCATCATTTTAAGGTGGTATTTGTGCTCGTCTTGACCGAATTTCTATAAACTGGTCCCACATGTTGAATATCATGTTAGCTCTAATTGTGTACATTTTACAATGCAATTTCTCATCGTGTAATTTATGTCCAAGTCAATGCGTGTGCACTGCGCAATATGTTATAACATAACCTTTATGAGGAATTTATGCTTGATGATCTATGATTAGTGTTTAATAATATGAAGGCTTTATTCAGGGAAACCGTTCAACATAATATCAACGTAGGAATTAACTTTTTTTTTATGGGGGCTACTTTTCCCAGGCATTGCCATTGGCATTGCCTCAAAAAACCAAGGGGCTACTTTAAGAAAAGTGGGGGCTACTTTTGAAAAAGGGGGCTACTTTTTTAAAGCCATATTGTAACTGTACGGAACCGTTTGGAAGCTAATGTTATATTAAACAATACAAAGAATAATTTGACTATTCAAATCAGGGCGTAAATTGTTATCTCCAACTACTTTCGACAGGCGTAAATTTTGAGGAGATCATGGCCGCCATGATTGTGTAAATTCAATAAATTCACAACAATTTCCCCATATTTGCAGACACCCTTTTCATAATTCTGATTTCATTATTTGCCTCAACAAATTCAACAAATCTTATTGCCGAATGAATGCACAATCTTCTCTCGATCGAGTCTCAAAACGTAACGCGATCTGACAAGGCACAAACATGCGAGAGCAGAGAAACAAAAATGCAGTAATTCACGCTTTAATTTATCTGTTTATATGGCGATAATATATCAAACATCGATGCTTTGATGGATTTATGTAACAATATTTAAGGAAATATAGTTCCAAAATATTCAGAATTACCTCAGTTTCGAGCAAAAAATTATTTTTCCCGAATTATAGGAACGAAAACTCTAGCACTTGTTCAATACTTATCGTACTGTTAGTCTATACATGCGAATGTAACGGAACGTTGGCCCAGCTGCTTATAAATCGTTTGAGAATTGGCCACAGTTTGCTTCTTTTTACTTCTTTTTCTCGGATGGTTATTCACTTAAAGTTTCAGGCCTGTCAGCTTCCGGCGAATTAGGATTTAGGCAGTTTGGAGGATCCTGCGCTCTATGTTGTGAGATATTTGTTCCGAATAAAAATGCAAACGTATCCGAATTCCGTCGTGTATAACTTACGAGATTGCCAGCGCAGCTGGCTAATGTATGTACGTGTACATCGCGCATACGCGGCGCTCTAATGTCTTTGCCTTCGCTGCAGCGCTATGCGATGCGATAAGCGGTAAATTTAGGTAAGGTTCGGTCGTTAACAGTTTAGCACTGTCGCGCGTGCGCTGCATGCATTCCTACTACGGAAGTACTACGGATGGGACTCGCATACTTATTTGTGTCATGCATGTAAAGACCAGTATATATCGGTAAGATACCGTACTTCGAAGCAGACAAGCGTAGCAGTGTTGACATCTTTCTTCACATCATATCGGCGCGGCACGCGCACGGCCATGCATGCATTATTATTTAGTCGGATTGTGCGTGCGTGCGAGCTAGCAGCGAGATGCGTCATTGAACTGCAGCTCGTGTCCGTTGGGGCTGCTCCGGCGGGCTCAAGTACAGTTTTCAGGATTTTAGGGGGCGATTTTGAGACAATGCATAATATGAACATGATAATCATAATTACTAAATTGGCCATTTGTATGCACACATACACACATTGGTTCAATACTGTACTGCACCAGCTGCCTACAATAGGCTATACTGTTCGTGCATATATGCATACGTATATATATCTACGTACAGAATCGCATTGGGCGAGTGCATATTTTTTTCGCGCGGCGTGGCATGCAGTGTACATTGATTGCACGAGGGGTTGTAAAATAGTCATACCATGGTATGGCCATTTACAAAGTAGATGTGTTTGTATGCAATCATCCACACATAGCTAGATTATAAGCGTTGTGCAGAGATCAACCTCTTCCGCCTGCTGCACTATCCAACACAAAACTATTGTTGTCGGCCGATTCCTCCCTCCATTTACCAGCAAATGCAAAAATACTTTTGTTTATGATCCACAATTTATATTGTAATTTGAAAATAATTACAGACTCTGTTGTTTTGAAGACCGCAAAATGTAGAAAAAAAAGAAGATTATTTCCCGTCTGTTTTCCATAGCGATGCGTCCTAAAACACAGCGTTCAACTGTTGCATGCAACAGTGTACAAATGGCCGGTACATGCTTATGGACAGCATATTAGCGTATATTACGTGTAAATGGTCCAACTGGCTGGACCATGTACTTTAGTAGATCATGTGTGTTCAGCTCAGTTTTCTATTTTGTTTGCATACATCATAACTGATTTTCTTTCTGTTTTCTGTTTTTGTATCCAATGTGCAGGTGTTCTGCAGTGTGTTGGTGAGGATCCTATGTGCAGACTGCAGTGTGTTGGTGAGGATGTTGGAAGTGATTGACTGGATGGAATAAGCGACATCCTTGCACGAAACAAATAAGGAGGAAAAGCTGTCCAAGTGACCAAGCCAAAGCTTTGATAGGATATCCTGGACTCAAAGCAGGAGACTTGTCATGGCTCTGGTTCCAAAAAAGTGTGGCATTAGAGTTGACCCTCCAACCTTGATAGTAACATACATCGATGAACATTCAGGCAAAAAGCGCCAGCGTTCCCTACCCCTGCGAAATTTCTCCAAGAAATCGAGCATCGATGCTGCAATCCACGACCTCCAGTCAAACTCGAAGCATCGCGAACTGATGCAGAAGATCAGCACGCGTCAGTTGGAGAAGCTGCTACGTGTGATCCAGGAGCGACAGGGCGGGATGCGACTGGATGATGCGATCCGGAAGATTGAAGGCGATATGGGGGAGGCGATCGACCCCGATGAGAACCTCAACAAACTTGACGACGGAGCGCTGCAGGAGAAGAAAGACCTCATGGACCAGACCTTTGAGAAGAACCGAAAGAAACCCGGTGATCCTGGCTACCAGTATGAGATTGAGGTAGACTTTGGCAAGGAAGGGCCTCCCATTGAATCGAGTGGGTGGGACTCGGAGGAAGATTCTGATCCCATGTTCTGAAATTCCCATGCTAAACAGAATACATTTTATTTTTGTTTGATTAATTTAAGAAGCACCGCAAGCAACTTGGTGATCCTGAGTACTTACCAGTATGAGATTGAGGTAGACTTTGGGAAGGAAGGTTCCCCGATTGAGCAAGATTCTGATCCAATGTTCTGAAGATGCAGAAATATGAACAGTTATATTTTGTGAAAAAGGGATATAAGTTATTACAAACAAAACATGAGCACATGATACCCAGTGGTCCTAACTGCCAATATGAGATTAAGGTAGACTCAGTGGTTCTGCTTACTAGTACAAGATTTAATTAGATTTTGGAAAGAAAGACGCTAATTTAATCAAATGGTTCAAACTCTTGAGGAGATTCCAGATCCAATAAAGAATTAAAACAAAATATAAAGATATAAAGAAATTATAATTTATAGAAATGAAACTATTATTCACAAGCTGTAAGGAGCACAACAAGTAAACTGGTGATCCTGTCTATACTTACATGAGATTGAAGTAGACTTTGAGCAAGATGAGCAAAATTGTTTGTAAGAAAGGGCTTTCATTTGGGCATGTTGATGGTTTTTATTTGCCAGTATTTTTTATGATTACATTTGTTTTCAGTTGTAAGTTGCAAAATCTGTATGATTCGAAATATGTAGACTAGAATTTGATAATAATTTGTTGCCACACTTCCAAATGATATGGGTTGTCAAACTCTCTTGTATAGTTTAGAAACTGTGAAAACTGTGTATGGTAGGGGTACTACCCATCGGCACTGTTTTTATATCGGCACCCCGTGTAAAATTTGTTTTTGCTCGTATTGTGAAAAATTGCGCATGTGATAATGCGCGCTACCCTTAGAAAATGCAATGGTCGAAACCTGAAGGAGAAATAATGCGTAGATCGTCCGCTACGTGTACATTTCTGAAATGATGCCAACATCGCACAAGAAATTTTGAGCTTTGTGCAAATTGTCAATGAGAGTTGAGGGGTGCCGGTTTAAAAAAACACTGCAAACTCGTGGAGCCCAAAAACAATGCGTGCGTTCGAAGACGATATCTCAAAATATAATTTATGAATCGCAAATCTGATCATCGCATCGGAATCTGCACTTTTTTCTCACTGTGTGAGTTAAGTTTGATAAAATTTGTACGAATTTTAAGTCTAAAACTGTCAGAAATATCTTAGGGTGCCGATGTGTAGGTCACTCCTGCTGATCGGAACAATCTGTCTCCTGACTAAACGGCTCCTGTAATATATTTGTCATTGATTTGTGCTTGGTGCTTTTGAATGGCTGTAAAATCAGTTAATCAGAGTTTGCAAACTCAATTAGAAATTATCATAATATGGCATTATGTATGGTGCTCCTTATATTAGATTTTCATACATTTGAATTTCATGGATATACAGTACAGTCATGTCCAAGGTAAAGTTATTTTTCAACGGAACTTGCATACGTGTATTGATTATCAATTGCATTGTACATATTATGTAAAATACATATTTATTTAGTTTAGACTAGAGGTAGAATGTTTACATTGTTCGGCTCACCCCTCCTGGAATCACTAGAAAGAAAGAAAAAAAAAAACGCAACCTGGGAGCTACATGTATGCTGCTTTTTATTTTTGTGTTTGAAATATGTTTAATGGTAATGCATGCTGGCGGCCTGATTTTTACCTCTGCCAACAAAGTTGGAGGAGGTTATGTTTTTGATCCCGTTTGTTTGTTTGTTCGTCACCAGTCTCCTGCGAATAATTTCACAGATATCTCAACCAATTTTTCGTAGAAGCTACACGTTCATCTAGAATAGAACCCATTAAATTTTCAAGGTCAAAAGTCAAAGGGCAAGGATTTGTATACAATTTGAGTGTTGGCGGAGGTATGCACTCCCTGAGTGCATTGCGTCTAGTTAGGTGATGCGCCAGGAGTGTATGTATGATTCATTTGTTTTTGTTTCATAACTGCTTACACATGTACATGAATGTTTAAATTCATATTTTCCTGCTAATTATTCCTCAATGTCTATCCTCTTCTAGATGTATTTTATTAGAGTTGATTAAAAAAGTCAGTGTTGCATATACATGTTTATGAAATACATTAGTGCATATCTATCATCACCAATCCATGGATCTGTGAGCGATATATTTTGTTTGGAGAGGGTGGGGGGGGGGGGGTAATTCTTCATTCATCTCCCTGAATAAAAGTACTTTCTTAATTAGATAGCTGAACAGTTTTTAAATTCAAATCCTAGATATTCACCCGGTCACTCAACAGGGCAAGTGGCTCAGTGGTAGAGCGTCCGTCTCATGCACGGGAGGTCGTGGGTTCAAACCCCGGCCGGGTCATACCAAATACCATTATGAAAATGGGACCTACTGCCTACTAGCAGGACGCTCTGCATACATAGTGTGGAGTAGAGTGATGATAATATTTATGTAATTATGCAGGGCCCGCTGGAAGAGCAGTGTTCGTCACTGAAGTGGCTACCCTCGGTAAATAAAACAAATTAGTAATATTATTATAATTGATTGTTATCAGTGTATGCGTGCTTAAAGTAAGTTTTTGAATATTCATGAATGTATTATGTTGCCAGGAAATACATAATTCTGACACTGTGCATGTCCGGGCGAATGTGTTATGATGATATTATAATTATGATCATTAGTTGACCAGGGCACATTTAATGTGATTATAGACTACATGTACAACCAAGCATTATACATACTGTAGATGATATTCTACTGAATATTTACAGCAAACACATTGTGGTGTGCATCCACAATACAAACATGCTCTTAGTGTTTTCATATTTTATTCAGTTATTTTGTATCATTATGGAAAATATGTATATTTTTGTTACCGTTGTATTTTTCTTCCGCCGTGGTGATTTATTACTACAATTTTTGGCAAGAATCGAATATGAGATGCTACAGTGAAACCTTATGCTACGAAGGTCCATGGGCCAATTGAAAATACCCTTGTTAATGTATCTGGTTAAACTGAAAAGTATATACCGGTGAAGAGCTGGAAACGGCATGATTGCCTTGCTGTAATAGGGTCTTAACAAGGGTTGAAACGGCATGATTGCCTTGCTGTAATAGGGTTTGAACAAGGTTTGAACAAGGTAATCAGGATAGGGAATACACTGGGGCTGAGGGCGATTTTGCCCCCTAATTTCCAAAAAAAGCCCCCTGAAATCAGTAGGTAGCCCCTAAAATTACCATAAGGTATTATCTGAACTATTTTGTGATATTAATCAGATTAAAAAAAAGTAGCCCTCTAAATTTGAAAATTAATTCTTTCCTAGACGAGGTTCTCCCGCACTGATTAACTCAATACATAGACGTTTACTACCTTTGATAATTGTGATTTCTTATATCAATAACACAGGATAGTGACATAGAATTTGTTTTTCTCCTTTGAAGATTAATGCATGATACATACATGTGGATAGTGGTGCTCAACAAATTAATAAGCACTAAATAAGCTTCGGGCCACCAGAATTCACTTATCCTAAACTCCACTGGCCCGGACGGGCAAGCAAATACAACACTGTTTGTATTGATGTTCTTTATTATGGGCCACCAGATTAAGTTTTGTGGCACTAGAATTTGAAAAATCAGTTATTACTTACCCTACATGTACTTACTACGCCACAAGGCAAAACAACATTTCTAGCATGTGTTTATCTCATTGATGTGCGTTGTACATAATACGTTTAAAGGTAGTTCAGATTCGTCAAATGAGATGCGCGGCGCCATCTTGCATACGCATTGCGCACGGTGCGTAATGCACGTTAGCTCAGTGTCATGCGGTGCGCGCAAACTAACCCAGTTCAAAATGGCGACCCGCTATGTAGCATCCCCACGCTTGATGCCCTTTAATATTGTATACTTTTTGTTGTCGTTTCCTTCCATACAATGTATTTCATGTATCCATGCATTATACAGACATATGTGTACAATTATATAGCTCTATGAAATAAAGGATATATTCAAGGTCAAGTATACTAACATTTGTCCCTTTTCAATTTCTTGTTCTTTTCTGTTTGATTTGATGTCATTTTTTACCATTTGATGTTGCATTATGGACATTTGAAAAACGAAGGTTGATACATTTCTTTCATGTACCTTAACAAAACTTATTGTCTGCACATCAGGGCCCCTGTGCCGAAAGAGATACACTCGATTGTAGAGTACAATTAATTGTAAGTCAGACAATTTGCGCATTTCAACCAATCAGATTTGCGCATTTAGTCACATGATCTGACTTACAAATTATTGTAACTTCCAATCGATTGTATCTCTTTCTGTAATGGGGCCCAGGTCTAGCTAAAAAGAAAGACTCATAAGTTTGTTTTTTTGTTTCAAAATAGTTTATTTCCGCCTAATTTTCCATGAGGGCAAACATCAAAACTGTTTATTCCTGATAAACATTCCTTTTTTATCATTTCCCCAAGCTGAAATGTATGATTATAAATACATGTACGTTCAATGTATCTGTGTATATGTATGTGAATTGTGTTGCCAATCCTAAACATAATATAGAACTTCACTAAATCGAAAACATGCTCACGTACTGAGCAGTGTCGCCAGAGGAAATGTGGAGTTGCCGCAAAAAAACTTTGTACATGTACAATAATAAAAGAAAAAAAGAATTGACATACAACCAAACCTGCATAATTATAGTAGCTACCTTAGGGGACAAATTGGCTGCTGACGTAGACAGGTCACCTCTATAATTATACAGTTTTCATAACACACTTTTCTGAGCAAGGGATCGTGTTTGGGGGCCACTATAGGCAGGTTGTGTGATATAGGCCCCGTTGCAGAAAGAGTTGAAATCGATTGAAAAGTCAGAAAATTTGCGCATTTGAACCAATCAGATTTGCGCATTTAGAACACATGATCTGACTTCCAATCAATTGTAACTTACAATCGATTGTATCTCTTTCTGCAACGGGGCCCTGGACAGGTAACCACTAATATAAGACAGGCTTGACTATAATCACACAATGACACGATAGAAACTGGTATATTATTTTGGTGCAGCTTTTAATAGTTTCATTATTTTTTTTTTTCAGTGAAGCAGAAATAGATTTCCTCGTGCTTTTGTTTTCATTTCATACATTTAAGTTATAATATAATCATCCATTGCGTTAGCATGTGAAACAATCACGTTAATACAGAGGGTTAATGATAATGAATGACCACAAATTGACAAATAATGTAATTGATATCCTCGACGAATTTGTTTGCAATAATCTAGTAGTTCATTTTATAAAATTGAGATAATTGATTTAGTCATCGATGCAAATAATACTACTAACATGGTATTGATAGCGTCCGAAATACAAACAGTGCCTTAGTGCCGTTTATTTACTCAACCAACCATATCATGTAGTTTTATATTTGCTACATATTCCCTTTTGATTCAGCAAGTCGGAAGTTAATTCCTAGTCATAACTTTTTTTTTATTGATCAATTTGTTTAAAAACGATAATCCTCTGCATTGATTAAAAAGGACATCTTAGTGTAATCCAGTTACTTTGTCGAATTTAACAAACTTACTCGGAGACCGAGCATGGTGGCTTAGCGGTTAGAGTGTCCGCCTCATGCACGTCAGGTCCCGGGTTCGAACCCAGACCGGGTAATACCAAAGACTTTACAGATGGTACCTTCTGCCTTCTAGCCAGACACTCGGCATTTATAGAATGGAGAAGGGAAAGTTAATCACACGAGTTACCAGAGGACTGGCCCCCTTCTGTAACTTTCGCTACATTTAGTAGACGTGTTGCCTAGGGCTAATGAAACGGAGATAGGCGCCGCCTTATGTGCCAACATTGGTACGGGAAAGACTTTAACTAACTTTAACACTTGGAGATTCACGTTGCTCTTGTACCTTGTTGTTTGGCTTATGGCAACATAATAATGAAATTGGTTTCGATGTTTTTTAAATGTCTCTATATAACGTTTGAGATATCTATATATGATCGAATGAAAATCTCTCCATAAACGCTCTCGATCGTAATATCACTGGGCAGTTACGTGATCAAAAATTACATACTTTTTCAAACCTGTTCACTCTATAGGTAAACAAGATTTCTTTATAAACAATGTATAAGTCTCTTAGTCATATGTTTAAAGCCAAACAGTAGTATCGCCGACCATTTAAAATTAGTGTTGGACAAAATGGTTTTAAAATTCTATTTTGAATCATCAAATGCGAGGATCTTCCACCTACGACAGACTCAATACTTCATCCGCATTCTGTGCATTTAATGATGTCATGGCTTAGATTTAACCATGATACATGTAATTATAAACCAACTTTCACACTATTTCAACCATGTTGATCAATTAGTTTGGCAAATACAGTTTATTTCCGTAACTTTTCCATTACTGCTTTTTGGCTACAACCCAGCTAGCCACCTGACGTTGGGCCGATGTCGGAATTTGGTTGCCGGATGTCGGCATATCGCCGTTGGCTCGAGGTTAAAATGTCCGCCAGCCCAACATCGTCACGACGTCATTTTTGTGATATATTGGCATGAGGTCATTTTCCGACAATGGCCCAACATCATGTCATGAGATGATGTTGGGCCATTGTCGGAAAATGACGTTATGCCAATATATCACAAAAATGACGTCGTGACGATGTTGGGCTGGCGGACATTTTAACCTCGAGCCAACGGCGATATGCCGACATCCGGCAACCAAATTCCGACATCGGCCCAACGTCAGGTGGCTAGCTGGGAAGTATCTCAGGTACAAACGCAATTTCATTGTCTTAGCTTTGGAAAGAGACAACATTATAACTATTCAGTGGATTCCAGCGTATACATAATTGAAGAGCTTAATTCCAAAACGGGGTAGATCCACTTTTTCAACTTTGGAGTAAAGCAGGTTTCTTTGTCAAACTTTGTACACATGCCTATGGGAATATAAATATGGATCGTCCCATACTTTGAATTTGATCGTGTAATTTGTCCTGAAATTTTGATTCTAGATAGTTACGTAGCTTATTAATATACTGATATCGCTAACTCAATTTTTATGGAAAGTGTATTTAGCCCCTTTTGGAACTAAGCTCTTCAGTTTGTTGACTTATAAATACACTGACGACTTGTGCCACTTTGAGATATTAAGAAGAACCTGACATTCCGTTCATATTTCACCAATTCTCAAGCATCGGCAAGAAATAGAAAGTGAATCCGAACAAGGTTTATCAAACATAACTATCATTTTCAACGTCATATTATATGCTCTTAAAGGTAGTTCAGATTCGTAAAATTAGATGCGCGGCGCCAACTTGCGTACGCGTTACGCACGTTAGCTTAGTGTTATGCAGTGCGCGTAAACTAGCCTAGTTCAAAATGGCGACCCGCAGCTGTGTAGCATCCCACGCTTGAAGAACTTTAAATTATGACGTCTTTTCCCCATCAACATCGCAACTGTACAGACAATGTGCACTTTGTGTGCTGGATTGAGTGCAGTATGTATCCGATGACCGGGGTAATAATATAGTGATACGCCGCGAGCGTCGAAAGACGGAACGTGCGCTATATAAGTAGCCACCATTATAATTTTCATTATTATTATTATATCTGGCAATGAATAGACTCGTATGGGAATATTTTGTATTTATCTCTTGTGTCCACACGAGAGGGCTCTGTGTTAAGCAGCATATTATACATGTTATACATGTACTGCTGCATGTTTTTAAATTTGTTTTAAAATAGGGAGCCACACAATACATAATTCCATCACCATACCGTAATATCAGATTTCAACCACGAGGAATGATTATGAATATAAAGGGATTTGTGAATATCTTGGAGATATTTTAGAACTTTTAGAACGATATTTTAGAACCCCCTTAGTGCCAGATTGAATTGAAGAAAGTCACGTGATCCACTTTCTTTAGACAAGTCATCACGAGAAGCACACTCTTTTATTCATGTACCGTGAACATGATGAATAGTAGGGAAGCTCAATTTGGTAAGAATATTGAGTGTCTATCAAATTAATGTCATTCCAAAGTTCTGAACAAATTACAAACTTTACTTCTTTGATAATTATGGCTATTACCTTAAAATTCAGTAGATTAAACACGGCTAGTTTTCAATAGGGCAGGTCTATATATAAGGGATGCCATATTATACAGGCTATATTGTGATCAGGTTTGATAAGAATATAAATTCATTAATAATTATGGGTAGACGCATCTGGAAGCTATTTATTGTTAGTCTTCTTTTGTATAGTTCATTACTGTTTCTTTGTTCCACTTTGATAAGTTAGCTTAGTCCCTTCGATATTTGTCACTCTTTAGACACCGTTTTCATACGTACGAATGACTTTCGATCATTGTATAATTAAGGCCTCACGATTCGGGTCAATCCTAGCCTTTTGACAAGGCATGTCTCGTCTGAGCTGAGTTGAATGCACGGTATAGTATGCACCCGGAGTATGCATTATGCAGGAACGACTGGAGAGCGCGACTATCATGCATAATCTCTCGCCGAGACAACTTCACCACTCGCCAGATACCACCACGCATTCAGTCGTTCCTGCAGCGCAGCCATTCAGACGCGATCGCCTTGTTAAAAGGCTAGGTCAATTCCGGATTACTCAAAACGACTTTGACCGGTGTCCCGTTTATCATCCAAACACCATTAGCCCTGATGCATAGTTGTTAATAGACAAAAGCAGTCATGTTACATAATTATCATTTGTGATTTCTATTGGTCTTTATCGCTCAATATATGAGTAGAGACTTTAATACATTTCCCGTTGATACCCTTATGACTAATCTGTCCTCGTTCTTTTATTGTTTTATTATTTAATAATTGTCCAGCGTCATTTCGATTGGTCATGTAAATGGCGATTGATTTTCATATATTCATACTACGTAAATACTTTGACGCAATCATTGCCGTAGTCGACGACCACGACTTTCCCATCAGCCGTGACGGCGATGCCGTTGGGATATCGAAGCCCATCTTCATCGTTGTCGACTCGCTTGATGAAGGTCCCGTCGGAGCTGAATTTGAGCACGCGACCGTTCCAATCGTTGCAGACGTAGATGTTGTCGTTGATGTCGACCGCGACTCCTGTAGGATACTTAAACTCGTCCTCGCCTTCGCCGGAAGGCGTGACTTCTAAGAGGAACTCGCCATCAGTATCAAAGACCTGAAAACAAAAACGAACATATATAACCGCGGCAGAAAGGTAACTATGTATACCGTAGAAAATGAAGTAAAACGATTTTGTCATTAATCTGTTTATGGAAAACTTGGTTAAACAAATATTGCAATGACCGTTTATAACATAAATGTCGCTAAATATAGGATATCACTAAAGACACAAATAATGAAACTATGTATAATTTTGATTACAAATCTATTTTACACACTGTGCACGCTTGTTATTTCACAAAGTGTTCACAGAGTGCTTCACAGTCAGTGATCACAGTGTGATGAGACGTTCAGTCCAAAAACACACTGTTTGCACACTGTGTTCACACTGTGAAACACTGTGACACACTGTGTTCACACTGTGTTCACACTGTGACACACTGTGTTCACACTGTGTTCACACTGTGACACACTGTGACACACTGTGTTCACACTGTGACACACTGTGACACACTGTGACACACTGTGTTCACACTGTGACACACTGTGACACACTGTGTTCACACTGTGTTCACACTGTGACACACTGTGACACACTGTGTTCTTTCCGGAATGAATGCATGTTTACCCACCTGTAAGCGATGGTTGTCCCTGTCTGAGATGATGAGTTGATCCTTGCTGTTGACGGCAGCCGAGATGGGACCTCTGAAGTACCCTGCATTGTGGCCATAGTCACCCACATCACGCACGTACGCGCCATCCGGGTCATACACGCGCACGCAGTGTGACTCGTGGTCCGTGACATACACAAAGCCTATGCTGTTGACTGCCACCCCGCACGGACGGTGTAGCTCCGCGGCACCGAAGATCTGTAGGAGCGAGCCTTCTGGACTGCACACCAACACCTGGACAGAGAGACAGGTACATGGAGAAGAAGTAATACTCAGGAAAATAAATATAAAGAAATGCAGAGTATACATGAACATGTATCCTCATTTGGATCGTAGACGAGCACGTGAATGTTAACCAGAGAGCCGACTAGAGTCGGGCCTAACCAGTTGGAGCCAATTCAAAATCTTGAATCAGCCCTGATTGGCAAATGAAAATCCGAGTCGTGAGGCAAGGCACACTAACCCGATCCGACTGAACACAAGTTAAGTCGGATCGGCTCAAGTCGGCTCTGATCTGTGTGCGATATGCTTACCTGTTTATTGCGATGGTCCGTGATCACAAGATGGTTCTCATTGTTGAAGGTCAGATCGACTGGTTCAAATCTCTGCGCAAAGTTCGGAAAGCTGAGTTGACCTTTTGCGTTGCCTTCGAGGTCAAATACCCGGATGCAGCTGTTGCCGGTGTCAGCCACGTACACTAGCCCCGTCCGGGCCGACACGGCCACGCCCCACGGCTCCCGCAGTCGCGCGTCCGCCATGAAAGGGTTGACACCGGAAGTCGTCAGGTTGCCGAAAGTAATCACCTTGGGAAAGGACAAAGACAGAATTATAGACTCACGTCACTTAAAGTTTACACATATAACCATATTTTCGTGCAAAAGTAAGCATAATAACGTTCATCTTTAACTGCAAGCCTGGAAAATATACTGGTTGTCAGCCAAAAAATTGCGTGCATTATATTTAGTCAAAACAAACATGACAAAACGGTTAACATTACAAGTTGACTTTTATTACTTGAGTAATACATATATTTTTAAATTCAATTAATCGTGAATACAAATAATGATAATGGCCACTTGTAGAGTGCAGTCATGTCTGTCACGATGTGAAACTCCTGGCACTATTATTACATTCTAATATATGACACATGTCATGTAGACCTGCCATCCCTGAAAGGTCTAACCATTGAGGTTTGTAAATGAGTCACGGTGTATACCAATCACTATTCATACCACAGACACAATTTACTTGTCTTTCTGGCGGTATGACTTCGAACTCCAGCGGCGCCTCTCCGATCTGCTTGCCAAACACCGACACGATGAGGCGATGCTTCCCAGCGCAGTTTGGTCTGAAAGTGATTTCGTAGTTGCCGTCCATACGATCACGCACGCGGGCGATGCCGACCTCGCCATTCGGCGAACACAGCTTCGCCGTCACGGGGGCTCCGCCGGTCCGCACTCGTTCGCCTCCGGCATTCCTTGTCGTGATCGTCAGACAAACGTCTTCGCCAACGGAGATAACAGGTGGGCACGACGGTTGTAGGCCAATAGCGACGTGCGACGTCGATGTCATTGTCGGGCTCTGGACCTGACCGAAGGCAGCCACGCGGTCATGCCTGTCTTCACCGACGGTGAAGCCAATGTGTCCGTTGTCGCTGACGTCGATGCTGGTGGTGAAGTTGATGGACTCTTCCAGCTTCCACGTGGTCTCCCTGTTGATATAGAGCAGACTGTTGTCTTCACCCTCTCCGTGCAGGTTCTCAAGGACGTTGCACACGCTAACCGTCTTGTCCAAGAGGCGTTGCTTGTCGGCGATCTCCTCATCAAGCTTCTCGTTCCGCGACGAGAACTCATCGTCGAGTTCGGCCTCGGCTTCCTGCTCGAAGAGCTCGATCATCTCGATCATCTTTTGCTTGCGATGCTTGATCTGGACGTCGATACGGTCTCTGTTCAGCTTCAGTCGGCGCTGTGTTTCCTGAGCATAATAATAATAATAATAATAATCATAATCATAATCATAATCATAATCATAATCATACTAATCATAATCATAATCATAATCATACTAATCATAATCATAATCATAATCATAATAATCATAATAATCATAATAATAATAAATAATAATAATAATAATAATAATAATAATATTAATAATAATATCAATAATGAATTGTGTCAACCTACGTAATTAGCCACTTTAGGGCATAAGCAGTGTTCTCCAAGAGGGACATGTGTCTAATATTATTACCTCAGCCTCGATTATTATGTTCGATGTCATCAAATCACAATGATCAGGTAGTTATTCATGTTAGTGGCGTATCACGTACCCCTGTAATCTTACAACAACATAATAATAATATAAGGGATCATCCAAAACAAATCAGTCCGGCCTCGATAGCTCCATCACTGGATATGATATGATAACATAATGAAGGTCATGCACTAACTAATGTAATACCTATTATCCAACATGTCCCACGAGCCAATCATGATCTAACACTTTATACCTCATCGGATGACACCTCTGTTGACCCCCCCCCCCCCTACCCCACTCCCTAATACCCTCCCTTCTGATCCTCGGTTGATTTGCAAATTTGTTAAGATGCTATTCTATTGAACCATTGAAACTTACATGAACGTTGCTCTATTCTCTTTTAAGATTTCTTCACTTTCTCAAAATCAATAGAAGCCAAGACCACGTCTGTCCTCGTATCAGATATCAACGGATATCGGAAACGTATGCCCAACGAATAGACAATTCGCAAAATTATCCGGTGATGAAAGTCGTCTCCATTGCTTCATGTACAAAACATAGAACAACGTACATCACCGGACAAGGAACGGACAAGAAACCTATAGAACGGATGGGAAATTAGCTCTCCGTTTGACATCCGTTTGCGGAATCCGTTGATATGTGACCGGGCTATAAATGGTGATTTAAGACTTGAATGTTTCCAACTCGATTTTGACATTTCTATAATCATGACTATAAAGTAAATACAGGACCCACCACGTTCCTCTAGGCAATGGACAATTAAGTAATGATACATTACGCTCAATGGTGGTTTTACAAAATAATTGTATTTGCTTGAATTAACTAAGGATTGAAAAAGAAATCTCAAAAACTGGAGGCTTTGTTCTTATTGCTGTACGCTTTGGATCTCTACACAAGATGGCACAGTTCATGGACAGGTGTAGAAGGGTAATTGCTATCGAACACAGAGCCGATGTATTGACATAAACAGACAGACACGTTTATTATAACAGGCATGTTCAAGGTAAGTATAAGTTGACCACTGAGGTACCAGCAAAAACACGAGCTCCCTGCTTGGACTTACTTTGAGGATCATGACAGTGTCTCTCAGACTCGACACTTTGTCATTGGCTGAATGAGTCAGAGATCTTAGCGTCTCTAATCTGGGATGAAAAACCTGTGTCCGCCTCCCCCCCCCCCCCCCCCCCCCACACTCCTCGTCAGATACCTCGGCCTGTCTCTCTGGACCGATGCAGTCTCCTGTATGGTCGCATGTACGTGCGTTGAAGGGTAGTGGTCTTTTTGGACGCACACACGACAGATGGGAATCTCGCAAGACAAATGGGAATATGTTATATTGATTTTTATAGACAGACACGTTTAATTATAAAGGTGAGCAGGCAAATCAAATATCTGACTTGTTACCTTGAGGATCATAACAGAATCTCTTAGACTCGACACTTTGTCCTTGGCTGTGTGAGCCAGAGACCTCAGCGTGTCTCTCCGGGCCGATGCCGTCTCCTGTATGGTCGCGTGTACGTGGGTTGAAGGGTGGTGGTCTTTTTGGACGCACACACGACAGATGGGAATATCGCACGACAGATGGGAATATGTTATATTGATTTAGAAAGACACGTTTAATTATAAAGGTGAGCAGGCAAATCAAATATCTGACTTGTTACCTTGAGGATCATAACAGAATCTCTTAGACTCGACACTTTGTCCTTGGCTGTGTGAGCCAGAGACCTCAGCGTGTCTCTCCGGGCCGATGCCGTCTCCTGTATGGTCGCGTGTACGTGGGTTGAAGGGTGGTGGTCCTTCAGGACGCACTCACGACAGATGGGAATGTCGCAGGAATGGCAGAAGAGCTCCAGAGGATATCCCGTGTGGCTCCGACACGTCTTGTCCTCCTGCTTCGCGAAGTTGCATTCGACACGCATGCCGCTTGCCTGTAGCAAAGGGCAAGTGTGCAGAAATAAATTAACGTAGGTCATTTTAGCGATACACTTACTATCATGTAACACGAATTATTGTTTTGTAATTGACCTCTTACTCATATCCCATCAAGGTATATTTATTATGACCAAAAGTATTACACATTTTCTTAACATTTTCGTTTTTGCTATGATTGATAGGTTTCAAATTATCCATACGGTCTGAAAGATGCAAGAATAGGCTGATGGTGTGCTCCTTGACCTTTGCACAGCACGGTGCGAATAATCCCGGAAAGTCGAGACTCTGAGCGATCCCGCTTTTGCGGGAGTGTGCTACACTGATGTAGGCCACGTGATTGAAGTATACTGTGATCATGTGTATTATAAATAGCCCGTGCTATGATTATTTCAATGTTTTACCTGATGCTCGTCAAGTGACGTCAAATTATGGTTTTTGGTCAGTCGCAGTCTGCGGTGTGCGCCTGCGCAGTCGTAGCACAGTTCCTCCGCACAGTCCTCGCAGTAGTGTGATGCCTCGTTCTCACAGCCATTACATATCTGTGCCGTGGCCGAGACCTGATGGGTGTTTGACATGATATAGAAAGACAATTGTTAATCAATTGATGTTTGTTTCCAAGACGAAGTAGATACAGTATTTGACGATTAAATTAAGTACTTTTAATATTTGATGTGCGCCTGCGCAGTCATAGCACAGCTCTTCCGCGCAGTCTACATGCGGCAGTAGTATGATGCCTCGTTCTCATATCCATTGCATATTGACCTGTGCGTTGGCCGCCACCTGCATGTAGTAGCGGAGTTTGTTTGTTTGTTTGTTTGTTTTATTTATTTAAACACGGCAATAAAAGCTCGCTATCAGCCTTCAGGCTGTTTTTCATCAAGTCCGTATAAAACAAATTAAACAAAATATATTTTTTTTTACAGAAATACAAAAATTAAACATACATTAAAATACAATAAAGAAACTTATTTAAATAACAAAAAAAATAAAAACATTGCAGTACAATTTGATAATCATAAAGGTCTAAAAGATCCCAGAAGTCGTGATTAATTACTGCTTGATGGGAAACGTACTATTAAAACAAGTGGTTACAATTCAAGGGGGAAAGAAATATCTTTTACAAATAAAGATAATCTGTTTTCAAGTCTAACATTTTGTGGAAGGTTATTGAGTACAAATACATTCATTTTAATTCATGTTAATATACAAATGATGCGCAGGTATGAGTGGGTCGGTAGGAGTTGTTTGCACAAGGTAACTATGGAACTGTTAAACCCACGAGGCGAAGCCGAGTGGGTTTAGACTAGTTTCCATCGTTACCGCGTGCAAACAATTCCACCGACCCACGAAATAAACTTGCGCATCATCTGTTTTATAGAATGGGCATTGTTACGCCCCCCAAAAAGTCAAAAAATTAAAAATTAGAAAAATTACCGGATGCATGAAATAATTTTACCGGACGCATGAAATTTTTTACCGGACGCATGACATTTTTTACCGGACGCATGATTTTTTTACCGGACGCATGAAATTTGTTACCGGACGCATGACATTTTTACCGGACGCATGAAATTTTTACCGGACGCATGATTTTTTTACCGGACGCATGACTTTTCATGCATCCAGTACAATTAATTGTCTGCACAAATTTTGCTCTCAACCAATCAGATTGCAGGGATTTATCAACCCATTCTATAATACAGATAATGATAATATATCATTATGATGTGATTTCAAAAAATCACTGTTGATTTTCGTTTAGGTCACAATTTTATTACAATATCTCAATAATTTGCATTAATTTTATATAATTATGTCTTCATTCATTTATTTGATTTATTGTTTGCTTTATTAATGTTTTTATTTGTTTATTTAGTCATTATACTTATCTGAATAAGTATTAATGTATATAATATGTATTCAAATATTTCATTTATTTGTAACCTGCTGGCACAAAACACGAACCCATCATGGTAATCATAAAGTCGCCAAATGTAATGCTGTGAAAATTTAGAAATTTCTGACCCTTTCCTGTACTTAATGGTTGTTTTTACCAAAAATTATAACAAGTTCTATATTTAATACCGGAAAGCAGACATCTTGGAGGCTGATTCACAAATACCCGAATCATAATAGTTTTTATTACAACTTTATGAGGATTTTATGGTGATGGATCACATGTAATTATGCATTTCTATCTTGCCGGTTACATTCTATGTAAACACAGCTTCTGATTCACTATTTATGAATTAAAAACCAAGGAACCAAAATTTGGAATAGTGGAATACCCGCAAATTTGAAATGTCTCTTTTATAATAATTTTAAGAAAAAATATCGGAAATATTTGACCATGCAATAATTGAACCTCGTACTTTGATAATATTCGTACTGCATTCTATTAGATTAGTAATATAATTTTTCCTATCATTTTTACTGGACAAATGCTCTTCTCAGTCTTTTTTTTGACGTAATTATCACGTATATTTGTTGTTTGTTTTGTCAGTTTGTCTTATGGGTTTTGATATGGATGTGTATTGTTTTTAAGCTTTATTTATTAAATCATTTTAAGTCATTGCTTAATTAATCAACCAATGAATTGTATTGTATTGTGTGAGTTTTAAACTTATATATTATCAGATGTGTTATTATATTTGTATATTTTCTGTTTTTAACAGGGGTCACTCTGCCTTCTCAAGCCTTTGGCTTACCTAGATGTGACCCCTATACACTTTGTTTTATATGTTGTATATTCCTCTGTAATGTTTTTAATGCCAAATTTACCAATAAATGTGAAATTCAAATTCAAATTCAATTATGTTTATGATAGGTAGTAAACTCTTGCTGTTTAATAATGTTAACATTGTTGATGAAAATCAATTCAATCCCAACCTGTTTTTTCCGCCCGATGAAATCGATGATGCTGTTGACGAAGAAGTTATCAGGCAGACTGGACACCCCACCCTCGGGTAGCTCGTAGTCATTCCGGCACACGGGGCACGACAGTGAGTTGTTGTTCTTGGCCACCCATAGCTCGAGACACCCCGCGCAGAATGTGTGTTGGCATGTTAACACCTTGGGTTTGTTAAGTCTGTCGATGCAGAGCGGGCATTGAAGGAACTCTCTGTCGATGTCTTCCGCTCGTACAACGCTACAGGATGCCATGGTTGGTCAGTTAGTTCCGATGTATAGTATGATAATGTGTTTACGTACAGCTGGAAACAAATTAAAGGAAACAACACTATAAAGAATCATAATTTCGTACCAGTTTGGAAGGTCGATGGAGTGGGACAAGTTATACACATTATGTTGGTTTCTTCTACTGTCTAGCATGAAATTTTTATCAAAAATTCGTTGTGGATGGATGCAGTGTCGTTCTAAATTGTGTTTTATAATTAACTATAGCTGAGCATAATGAAAGCAAATTGTTTCTGAGTATACACCTTTTTATAAAGAATCGTAGAACTTAGTTACCAGTTTACCTGAGGACTTAGGTAGGCCTACCTATAATTGGCAAACGATCGTCGGCGAGGGGACAACGCTTTTGGAGTGCATGTAGTGTTACTTTTTATGCAAAATCGGTTTCGGTTAGTTGCGATGTCGTTCTTTAATGTGTTACGCCTTAATAACGTTTATCTTAACATTGAAAAGAAAACTAACTAAACCGGACACAAAAAGTAACTTCACCCCTAAGCAATTGCCCATAATTTCATAACCAATTATTGTTTCAAGATGTCATCTTACCACAATATTGGC
>JBAMJV010001066.1:0-87229 GCA_037951105.1 Echinarachnius parma | reverse complement strand
GGTGCTATAAATAGCATCTTACCTGTACACTCTGGTGGTATGCAGGTGTGAATACTGCTAATAGCCCGGTCACATATCAACGGATTGCGCAAACGTATGTCAAACGGAGAGCTAAATTTTTCATCCGTTCTATGCGTTTCTTGTACGTTGCTTGTCCGGTGATGTACGTTGTTCTATGTTTTGTACATGAAGCAATGGAAACGACTTTCATCGCCGGATAATTTAATTTTGCAAATTGTCTATTCGTTGGGCATACGTTTCCGCTATCCGTTGATATCTGACCGGGCCATAAAGCACTGACAATATGAAAAAGGCTCTAAAAGAAAACAAAAATCCCCCAAAGTTACAAACCAAAAGTTTAAAAACCCAGTTATTGGCACAACAAATGACCCAGTCGGATTGTATTGTACTATTGTGTGCAGAAAGAGACAAAGGTAATAATAGCTCACTAAAATATGCCAAAGGCTCAAATACAAAAAAAAAACTCATAAAAATGTGTCAAAAGTCATAAAAGATGACTCATTTGGCCTTTGTCTTGAAACTTGAAATCATTTGAATGTGATACCAATATTGTCATGCAATATAAAGATACTTTTGATTTGTGTTTATTGCCGGAATGTATGTAGTGTTTGAAAAAAAATAATTTACATTTAAAGTTTGAATTTTGTACTAAATCTAATTAGACAACTTGGCAAAATTCATCTTTATGCAGTTAGCAAGACTTCTTTCATTGTTTGGATGCATCATAGAATTACACTACTGTAGTAGTAGTAGTACACATTTCTTTGTCTAATGTTCATTTATACCAAACTCACACAAAGCAGTGAGAGAACAAAGAAATAATTTCATGAGCGCTAAACATGGATAATTTAACTCCCCTACCTTGGTAGTCTGTCTTTCTTTATCATTATCCTACCAAAAACATTTCTTTGTCTCCCCTCCCTCCTTTGTCAACTGGGTAAATTCTTGCAGTTGTGGTCTTGCAAAGCGAAAGTAACTTTGGTTGTGGTTCAGCATTCTTGGAACTTACTGTAAGGTCTCCATGAAATCAAATTCCATTCATAAGAATCATCGATCAGACCTTTAGAACTGTGTACTGTAATTTGTCATTGTCACTTACATTATATTGTTGTTGTATTTCAAATTCATGCCTAATCTATTGCATCAAATGCTATTCTTACTCTAAGCCTAAATCTAATTATGTTGATTCATATTATAAAATCATAACAATTTAAAAAATCATTTTCTTTGGTTTGTTCACTTTGTTCTCTTTTTTTTTATACACACCATACAAGTATATATTAAATGTGTCTTCGCTTTATTTGTCAAAGGAATATATATCAGTTTTGAATTTAACCTTTTAGCTGTTATCTTTGTGTTGCTTTGTTATAGTACATTTACACCAGCAGTGCCACCACAATTTGCAAATATTGAGAATATAATGTTAGAAATGAACTGTATCTTTATGGCTCTATAGGCAAATAGAAACAAAACATGAATTAAATTACAAAGGTCTGTTCAGAAGCAAAAGGGTGTTAGATCAGGGAAAAATATGAATATTTATTATTTGGGGCTACTTTTCATGTTAGTAATTAACTGTATCTTTATGGCTCTATGAGTCTATGGGCAAACAGAAACAAAACATAAATTTAATTTCAAAGGTCTGTTCAGAAGCAAAAGGGAAAAATAAATTATTCGGGGCTACTGCTCATGTTAGAAATGAACTGTATCTTAATGGCTGTATGGGCAAACAGTTCTAAACAAAACATGAATTTAATTTTGGTGACCGTGGACCACCAAAATGTTTGTACAGTGTACAGTTTTATGTTCATGTACAATTGCCCTTACTTTAGTACATTTACATTTCAAATCGTAACATGTTCAACTTGTGATACAGTAAAGTACAATACACAATGAAAGCGGTTATGTACAATTTCAATGGTAAATTTTAAAACATAAATTTAATTTTGGTGACTGTGGACCACCAAATTGTTTGTACAGTGTACAGTTTTATGTTCATGTACAATTGCGCTTAAAGTTTATTACATTTACAGTGTAACCAACAATTATTTGGACACCCTGAAAAATAGGAAACTAACTATTTTGATAATTTTTCAAAAATGGTCTTAAAAATATTTTATCTTGATTTCAACAAAGCAGCATCTAATAGACACATACAATGAATTTTAGGCAGCTTTTTACCAAACATTTTCTTCAAAATTTGTTCTAGCATCATTTAAATTAAAGTGATTTTTTCAAGGTGTCCAAATAATTCTTGGCTACACTGTACATTTAAAATCGTAACATGTTCAACTTGTGATACAGTAAAGTACAATGCACAGTGAAAGATGACCAGTATTGTATGTACATTAGAAATGGTGGGAATCTTTCTGTGAGCAAATAGTTGGCATTCCACAGGTTGGTTCTTTGCTGGGGTGTTTCTATTATAAGGAGCCACTTTCCCACAGTCAAGTTCAAAGGTCCTTTCAGAAGCAAAAGGGTGTTAGATCAGGGGGAAAATATGAATATTTATTTTTGGGGGGCTACTTTTCAAGTTTGCCTCGGGGGAAAATGGAAAATAACACTCTGAAAAATGTGTTTTGTATTGAACATTTTTTGGGGGCTCTTTTGAGCATTTCTGGGGCAAATTTGCCCGAGCCTCTTGTGTATTTTTTTCCACACTGATTTAAACTCTTTATGCAACTAATCTTACATCATTTATGTTTCTCCAATTGTGCTTTTGTCAAAATTCTGCTAAGAAACTGATTTTGTAAAGTAATATGTAGTTCATAGAATAATTTAGAATGTAGATCATTCTGCATTTGAATTTTCTCCAATTGTGTCTTTTTAAAAGCCCCCTCATATCACACATGTACGTAAATCGTGAGGAAATATCTACGGTATTGAATGAATGTCATATATACTTTTTCTTTTTAGTGGTACCTTCATTTGTTCGCTCATTTGCATTTATGGCAATTTGTCCTTTAAGTAGGTCAACTCCTGTGAGGTCAACTTCCATGTAAGCAATGTAAAAAGTACATTACAGTCACCAGGAAGTAGAATTCAATAGCTAGATAAGGGCTTCATTGCAGAAAGAGTTACAATCCATTGTAAGTTACAATTGATTGTAAGTCGGATCATGTGTTCTAAATGCGTGAATTTGATTGGTTGAAAAGTGCAAAGTTTCTGACTTACAATCAATTGTAACTTGCAATCGATTGTATCTCTTTCTGCAACGGGACCAAGGGATGCTTCCGGTTCTAATTAA
Source organism: Echinarachnius parma (assembly GCA_037951105.1). Taxonomy (NCBI): domain Eukaryota; kingdom Metazoa; phylum Echinodermata; class Echinoidea; order Clypeasteroida; family Echinarachniidae; genus Echinarachnius; species Echinarachnius parma. The sequence continues at coordinate 83,961 of JBAMJV010001066.1, read as the reverse complement.
TATTAATTTACAAAAACAATAAACAGAATGATGATGATGATAATAATGTAAATTATGATAATGCAAATATAATAATGATAGTTATAATGAAAAATAGTACTAGTAATGATAATTAGTTGATAAATATCACAGCAGTGCACAGAGCATTAATACAAATTTATGGAGATTGATATTTTAAAGATAATATTGCAGTCATTTTTTTAAAAACAGTTTTTGGGGAAATGTTAGATAACATGGCAGTAGGAAATTGAGCTGATATTAAATTGAAAGTATCCTTGAATTTAATCATATTTACATTGTTAAATTTCTCTGGAAAAGGGTTTTGATTCTGTGAATATATAGGTTAGTTATTGATTATTATTAAAACAGGAAAGAGTTTTACAACCATTTTCATATCGGTAAAGCTACCATTATCCATATCTAGGTGTGATTTGGGTTTTTGCATGGGAACACAACATTTCGCCATTCATCCATCCACTGTGATATATGACTGTGATCAGTGTACAATGAATTACAATGAAATCCCTTTTTATAATGCAAATTTGCCCCTTTTCCTCAATTCAAAAGAACTTTTTCCATTTCAGCAGAACTCTGGCCTGTGAAGGTCACCATAAGTGTGAAAAGCGTATTGAAAAGAAATTTGCGTATGAAAGGGAACAATATCGGGGGAAAATTCTTGATGACTTAGTCAGCAAAACTGCAAATGTAAAGCTTGTATCATACAAACCAGTGATCCCATGAAAGGCAAATAATTGTAGGTGTTGCAACCGTTCCGGTGTTCGTTCTTAAAGTAGACAACCTTTTTTTTGTGAAAAAAACAACTATGAAATACAATACAACATTGATCAAAAAAAATTATTCAAAGTCTATGAATGAAACACAGGCTCTATTATTTATTATATCACACAATTTGAAGCGTTTCTGAATACTTGCTGATTATATTAGGGACTAGAGAATATCTTTGTGTGTCTGTTATCATTATACATAACCCAAACTTTGAGGACTTGTCTTGACAATGCTCAAGCTGCTTGGTCTATGTGCATACATGTAATGCTGGAATGTGTATTTGATGGGTTAACCGTTCTAATTTTATATGCACTCCCATAATAGGACACATACATGTACTTGTATGTGCATGTGTACAATAATTTTGTTACAACATTATTTTCCTTTGTGAAATCACGGATGAAATCGTCAAAAGATGAGCTATTTCATTATAAAAGTCGGTATTTTAATGTCATCTATTTTTTTTTATGGGGGAGGGTATGGTAGGGGAGGGGGTTAGGCATTTGAATAGAATGAGCACATTTTGAAAGGGAGATATTTGAATGAGCTGATATTGGAATCATTAAAAGACAAGTTATTTATTATCAGTTATTTAGTTATATTTTGTTTACGTTGGAGAGTTGGGGGGGGGGGGGGGGGGGTAGGCATTTGAAAGGGATGAGCAGTCATTTATGACCTATGTCTAGACGCTGTAGAATGAGGAAGCATTTCATTTGTGGCCGGTAGACGGGAACAGATTTGGTCCAGCTATAATTGCAATTCTGGTATGAGTGACTCCACAGTTTGTCAAAAGGAAATTAATCATCGTTAAAACCAAGCCAGTCAGACAGTTAATTCATAATTTCACATATAAGAATAATTTGATTTCAAAATTGCATTTACTTGTTTATTGCAATTTAGTTCTCTTTTACCACATTTTTGGTTTTCTTTTTGTTCTCTTTATTAATTTGTACAACTTGTCTTTATCTTTTTTGTTGATACTGTTTGTTAAATAACATGGAGAGAAATAAAAGGAAAAATTACGATTCTCTCTAGAGGTCTTTTGGACAATTTAGCCCCCAGAATATTATTTTTAAAAAAAGAACACCAAAATGATTAACACTCTAGAAAATTATTAAATTAGTCGAATTCTCAGTGCTGTTTTATTGAATGCAAGCTTGTAATGTAATGTAATCCTTGAATTTCTAAAAAATACATTTTGTTTTACATCTTGTTGGTCAACCATTTAACCTGTGTGGTGACACTGATTCTGTGATAAGATGATTTTGTTTTATTTCCTGATGATAACGCATTGTTATGCTTGCATCTCGATTCTCACAAATAAAAGTATTTTTCGCTACTTCTCGTGGGGTGAAATGAAATGAGTTCATGCATTTGAATGGACGGCACAAATGTAGGGCGGGGGTTGTACCAATGCACTCAAAATAGCAAATAAGCAAATAAATCGGACAAAATTAAAGAGAGAGAGAGGGAGAGAAGAAAGACAAATACAGAAAATGCAAGACAGAAAAAACCCAGTAAGACGTTGTTGTTCGTCCATCGTTTGCCATGATGTATTCATGTGCTGAAAGAGGAAGAATTGTGGCAAATATTTTCAAAAAATACCGTGCTCCCATTTTATGTGTTCGCTGTTCAAGCGTTTCCGTGTTCACAACTCAAGATTGAATTCCGTCTTCTGAGCTCCGTTTTGTTTGTATTGTTTTTGACACATTCCTCCCACGCTTTATACAATGTTATACAAGGTGATGTTATGCTTTCTAGCTGTACACAGAAGATAAAATTAGATAAAAAGAGAATGCAAGAGAGGGAGAAAAAAGAAGAGATTCATCTGATTGTGAAATTGGGTAATCAACAAATGTTATTGATAGATATTACTGAGAAAATTCAGACAGATTAATAACTATAAAGAGTATATTTATGAGTTTGAGTACTAGAGGAATTAGAAATAAACAAGATAGGTTGTGTTTGTTTTCATCGTAGAAAGAATGGTATGGTTATTATATACATTTATCACTCACAATTATGAATGAAATCACCCCTTGTATATCACATAAAATATGCATGCATGTTCACAATCAATTTATTAGTCAAAGAACTTAATGAATTGCATATTTATAGTAGAGTATGAAAAATCCTATTCATGCTACATGAATGAAAAAATACTGAAAAATACTGAAAAAAAGAATGTCAGTAAATATATTTTGTATAAATTTAGCCAATGTTATTAGTTTTGTAAGATATAACTTTCAACTGCTAATGCTATTCACTAGTTGCTATTCAAATCTGCGACCTCAATTCTCTATTCATACTGAACTGTACAATTGTGCTAAGTACAGTATGGTAAGTACAGAATGCCATTTTCCCACACTAGCTGGTTTGTTTTGGTTTGAACTGTGTCAGGTACCTAGACTAACCCAGCTCTGCCATGCTTGTTTCTGGCATTACCCTATTTCTCTGTTGACCTTCTAAACCTATTCAACCATTCCTTCCCATGTCAGTGTGTACTGTATTTGGTGTGAGTGTGTGTGTGTGTGTATTGTTGTGATTGTGTGTGCTTTTTTCCCCTCTCTTTTTTTCTGAATGACATTTCTGCTAGGCCCGCCCACATGGTGCAGATCCGGCACCTGATTGGCTGCCCACTGTATCTGGCTGTTTCTGATTGGTCACTGCTGTTGTGGGGTGCATGCTAATTAGGTTATCTGTGGCTTAAAGAGAGAGAGGATGAGAGAGGGTGACTTGGTGTACAGTGTTGATATGTGATACTGTCACTGTTGGCCCATGTTGCACTGAAGGTTATAATCCTAACTAGATATGGCCTAAGCTTGGATTAAACCAATCAGCATAGAGTGTTAGTAGAATTACGCTTGATTCTTTGTATGGGAATTTTTGTGCAATGGACCAATTCAAGCATAGTTGCTAAATCCATGGTGATAGAAGCACTGTATCTCTGGTTGTAGCATTGTTGTTACTGCAGTACTTTTCAAATCAGTTTACACCAAATATTTGGACCATTTTGGTTGTTTACATTTGGAAATCCTATTTTAGCAAATGCAATAGTCAGAACAAGTTTCCTAAAGGCTAAATCCATGCATTTATTATCCCTTTTGGGCCTATAATGAATGAAAATTTGTATTTGAATATATTTGTATTTGACCTAGAGATAATACAGGACCCACCAGATTCCTGTAGACGGTGTGTTAACCGGTTCCATACTAGATTTTGCAATCCCCACCTAGTTCGTGTATGCAATGGATCAACATGGGCCAACAGTGACAGTATCACATATTAACCTGTTCACTGCTAGGGTTTCCATTTCCAATAGAGTAAAAAATACAGGGCCCACCAGGTTCCTGTATGCAATGGGGAATGCAATAGAGATCATACAGGGCCCACCAGGTTCCTGTAGCCAATGGGTTAAATTATGCACTGTTGTGATTTGGCCTGGCAAAGACAATGCATTGTCAATTGGTTTGCCATTGGAGTCTGCAGTCAGCTGTTTTCCAGTTTGCACATTTCTGAATTGACCCATCAATATTGTTTGTACTCTTAGTCTTAGGTTATGGAAAATCCTGATAGGCCAGCAATTATTGTTCTGAAATAACTACCCTACTTAATAACAGATTGATTGAATAAATGAATACATCAATTAACCAATCAATAAATTAATGTATTCAATAAATATAATGAATATATATTTTAAAAAAGACATTACAATTAATAACAAAAACAACAGTTGAGAAATCTCAACTTTAACTAGTCATATATGATCTAAAATAGATTTATATCTGAAATATATATATTTGGCTGCTATATAGACAAGCGGCTACTCAGACAAGTTTTGCTGTATTTTTAATACATTTTCCGAGTTCATACTGGATTATTGCTGGCTTTATTTAGAGTTCAGTATTGTCAAAGGAGAAGACAGACAAAAAGTGCAATCACCCAAGACCCCTTTTTCAAAACACAAGAGGTCATCAAACTTTACTTCCATTAATCAATTAGTTAGCTAAAGAGTATATGTAAGGCATTTCCTGTCCAGTATTTAATTAGTGTGGATTCCATGGAATATTGGTCGTACAAATTATTATATTGCTTTTATGTTTACTAATAATGTATTCTAACTGATGATTACTTTATTTACATATTTTGAAGTGGAGGGATGGAAATTAATTCATTTATATTTTGTGACTAAAATTTATGTGACAAATGTTTTCATTTGTTGCTAGTCTTATTGCTTCAAAGTTGTTATAATTTGTTGCCAGTCTTATGGTTTCAATTAACAAGACACTTAGTGTAATGTTGACTGCGCGACATGTACACATGCTGTACAGTAAGTGTTAGAATACATTCAGTAGATCTGATATAGAGACGTAAACAAAAGTGTGTATTGCGCATCGCAAATGTGATGCTGTTCTTTTTTGGAGGGAATATCGATATTGATTGCATCTTAGAACCTGGTATACAGTTGTAAAAAAGATAATCAATAATGGTAAAGAAAACAATTCATGCAATATGTGATGTGCATTGAATTATCCTGGTTATACACACACACACAGTACACCAGCATTCCTTTGCTTGTGCATTGCATTGTATTGCATTGTATTGTGATGAGTTGACATTAATTGCATAGTTCTAGATTGTACATGGATGTACATTACTTTTTAACATGTATGTAATATTACTGTGGTATTTGTACAATTACTATGATGTGATGTACATGTAACACTGGTACATGTACAATTACAATGATATGATGTATTCCTGCACATCTATCTACATGACATGAACATGAGTTGTGTAAAATGTAAAACTACAAGTCGGGAATTTTACCCATGTTTTGCAATACCAATACTTTCAGTTGCACACTACAAGTGATGTATAGTATAAAGGATGGAGGTTTCATTGCATGTTAGAAACAAACCTCAAGGTACTTCATTTGAATAACAATGGAGCTTAGAAAAAAAGAAGAAACCACAATAAATCAATATAATTCCCAAGCTTGTAATCTTTCATTCGGTCAGTCAGGCAGGCATTCACCTAAAGACTGGTTGTTGACCAAGAAACTAGTCGTGCCCATTGTTTCTCATTTATACATTGTGTAAATGACTTGGCAGGTTGTAAGGGCTATTGTCTTAGGCTTACTATACTACATACAGTATAATTTTGTTGAATGAATGTTTTGAAGGCATTGTCTTTGTATGGCTGTTTGATTAGAGCGAACCACCACCCCAAAATAATATATTCTAATAAATTCAATGTAATAGTTTTAGTAGTCCATTGCTCCAACAAGTACAGACAAATTGGTTTCCAGAGAAACTATATAATTGAAAAACTCATCATAAATCTCCTCAATTTCATTATCAAGTTCATGAATGAAATTTGATGAAGGACTTGGTGTTTTGATTTTAATACACATTTTAGTGCTGACTGCAGAATTAAGACCTTTTAGTTTACGTGCCATCATTTTAATTTGTCAAAGTCTGAATCTCATTATAAATTGTTCCATGTCTGTTCCTCATAGTGATAGTTTGAAAATAGACTACTAGATCATAATCAATTCATTGACTATTATTTGCTTAGCGTGGGAAAACATTTCTGTATTACAGAAGGAATTTCCTCTGGATGTGAAAGGCCACTGACATCTGATGATTGTCCGTGTGAAACCGGCGTTTAGGTTATTGTGATTGTGAAATGGTTGTTACGGTTTCACACACGTGTGCCGGCATTGTTCCACACTGCATTGCATATTCCTTGCTGTTCACATTCAAGCTCTGTTTACTGAGATTTGTGTCAAAATGAAAACAGAAAGTTGAATCGCAGGACTCCAAAAAGGTTTCTGTGACGACCCTTTTTTCAACATTTCCCTCCTACTTATATGGATTCGAGCTGTCTTTACTGAGATATTCATGGAAATGAAAATAAAACGTCAGATCTGTGCACTGTGCACTGTTTGGGGGCATTTTGTCCACACGCTTATTGCTCTTCATGTGCAAGTCGGATTGCTACTTTGTGCAAGGTTTCTTTTTCTGTAATTTCTACCATTCTCTGTGCTGTTCATATTATGCAAGTCCTTTTCTCTCGGCTTTCCTTCTGAAAATGAAAGTCGTATCGCGGCGTTGCACAAAGTTCCTTTCACTTAACCTTTCCTCTGACTGCGATCGGATCTGACCCGTTTCTTGGTATGCCCATAATATCCCAGCAACCTTGTGCTAATTTTTTCGGGCTTTCACGTTCAATTGGACGTGTCGTAACAAGTTATCTCTCGCATTGGCGATCTGAGGTGTTCTTCTTTCTACCGGGCCGACCGACCGTTACTTATCCGCTTTTGTTTTTCTGCAACAATCAGTGGTGTAATTGGAATGGATAGAAGAAGTAGTCTCTTTCAAGCTTTCTTGATTTGTTTCCCCTTCTCAGAAATTTGAAGACAATTGTTTTATTCCTAATAGCCCGGTCACATATCAACGGATTGCGTAAACGGACGCCAAACGGAGAGCTAAATATTCCATCCGTTCATCTCCGTTCGTATGTGTTTCTTGTCCGTTCCTTGTCCGGTGATGTACATTGTTCTTTGTTTTGTACATAAAGCAATGGAGACGACTTTCATCGCCGGATAATTTCATTTCGCAAATTTTCTATTCGTTGGGCATTCGTTTCCGCTATCCGTTGATAGCTGACCGGGCAATAATGGGGGATGCTCTGAACCTTTTCTCAATGATAGTTAGCTTTGATTCTAAGATGCAGAGAGTAATCATAATAATGATCATAAATATCAAATATCAAATATTGCTTTAAAATGCAAATGTGTCTAAACACTGAGAATAATAAAGGGGGATAAATGTAAGAACAAAGATTTAATACAGATTATGACACAAAGCAACAAATACATAATTCAATACCGATTGATTACAAAGATGTATTTTTAACGAAAATTAGAAAATGTTCCATTTCTGCCTAAATTCCTAGTACTAGTATGCTGTCATTTTCTCCCTTTGCCAGCCCCAACAAAATCACAAGTCTTTCTTTAATATGCAGAACTGGATGAGCTGATCAATATAAAACCCCTTTTTAATTGAGGAAAATAGTCGCGGTAACGTCCGGACGTTGTCAGGAAGACATTCTACCGCGTTTGTATTAAAAAGGTCCAATCGGGGTAACGTCCTGACAACAGCGCGGTAGGATTCAACCTAGTCGGGCTAGGGTAATAGCGAGGTAACGTCAGGACGTTGTCAGGATGTTAAGCTGATAAACATTGTATTAAAAAGCGCGCAGAACGTTACCCGGGTAGATGACGTCATGGCTGTAAAAAATGTAAACATTGCAGCGATCGCGTTTTGGATCGGGAACATGTGGTACTCTTGTATCCAAGGTTGCCAATTTAAACTGCTGTAAGTTCACACACAAACATTATTCCACATACTCCTAATTTTAGACTTAAATTTGCCCAAATAATACAAGTTATAATACTATGAATATAAAAATTGGAAGTTTAACAAGTTTGCATGCTGTGAATTGCACGGAACAGTAGCATTATGGCTACCCACCACAAATCCATGATTACTGTTGAAGTTTGAAATCGGATTGAAGAATAATAGATTCGTACCGTACGTGTAAGGAATATAAACCGGTATAGTATTATTACATGCGCTATAATTATGCAGCGAAAAAAAAACTAGCGTGACTATAGTAGACTGACAATTGCGCTCCCGATTGCCTGTTGTATTTATACCCGATATGAATTGACCGTCAAAATTTCCCGCGCTAACGTATACCAGCGCGCGCTGATTAGCACATGACATGTCACGCCAGCTGGTCGCATGATGAGAGAGGTGCGGTTGCTATAGTAACCTACCCGTGTGACTCGGAGAAACATTTTTGATTAAAAACGCTTCACAACCTCTCACTGCGTGTTTTACGACATGACCTCCTACTGTTTTTATGGAAATATCACTCGGGTAAAAGCGAGGTAGAAAACACGTTCTCCAATTAAAAAGGGGTTTAACTGTAGACATATTAATTGCATCGAGGTAACTGCATGCTGTACAATTAGGTTAATGAGTGTATGATATTCAAATTAGTTCTTTAGTAAACCAGTTCAGGACTGATCCATGCTTGGGGTCCATGGGTTCCAAGCTTATAATCCAAACAAAATAATTGAAACGAGTTCAGAATGATAATCCTTTCAAATATGATTTCCATACTGTTATATCTAGGAGTGGGGGATGTGAGGATCAACAGGCAAAGCCTTCCCAAGTTATTTGAATCACAAATGCAGAAACGACTTTATATTTTTCATTTCTATCTTGTTTTAATTAATTATAAACTGATTTCAATTTCTGACAAGTTTGCGAGAAGGCACCAACTAAGGCTCAAATAGATCAGTTGGTAGAGCATTGGTCCAGTAATCCAGAAGTCTCGGGTTTAAGTCCCTCAAGTTACCAACCTTTGCTTTTATCTAATTATAAATATTAAAATATAGTAAAGGATCATTAAATGTATCATGTAAAGTTTTGTTCATTTTAAAATAATTTTGCAAATGTAGTTTTAGAAAGAAAAAGGGGAAGGAATGGGTGATATGGGATAGCGTCGGTGTGACATTTTTGTTCTCTCGTTTTACAAGAACACGTAGATGCTGCAACCGCTTACGCACAGCTTCCGACGTGCTGTGACGCAGTTCTCCGTCCCGGATAGCTGTCCAAATATCACTTGATAGCTGGACACTGGACACGGCATGGGTCAAATATAGCTGGACCTTTCATCACCTCTCATCATATCATATTTGCAGACCTTTTTCTGCCCTCGGCGCGAACTTACGTCCAGGGTTAGCCATTATAAAATACCAGTGTCCCGGTTTCCTTTGAACGTTAACCCTTCAAAGTTGATCTAATTATGGTGTTACACACAGTTTCCAATATACCCCAGCCAGAGTGTTATCCAGACCAATCTTATGGATGTAATTGTAGGTTAGCTGTTAAACCCATTGAATATGATTTGAATTTTTGGACAACACACATTCTTCCTAGACTCTAGCCAATTGTGTTTCCAATCCAGCCCTGAATGGGTTAACCAGTTGGGAAACAGTAACCCAGATAACATCAGGCTAGGCTCTACTGGTGGTAATCACGTGTCATACCACAACTCTGTAATCAAATCAAATTGTGCTTTGATGGGTTAAGGTCTAAGGGATATAAGACTCTGTCCGTGATACCTATTACATCTGTGGGGATCTAGATCTATATTGAGGATGGCATCATTCATAATTGGGGCCTTAGGTCAGATGCTAATATTATTATTGTAATAACACAGTTTGGGACCCGATAGGTTTACAATTACCACACACTTGGTAATCATCTCGGCTGGAGGTTGTCTCTGTCAGTGATCTATTTTCTTAGCGCCTAGCATCTTGTCCAGTTGGTCTGAATGTGCTGGTCAGTTGCTGGTCACTGAGTAAAGAAGATTATGAATGTAAATTCATACTGATGTAGATTATAATGTTTGCAACTGTGTTGTTTAACATGCATTAGGACTTGCTAGAATTGGTTGTGCGTTAAGCCTGGGGCCCGGAAGAGAAAAACCCGGCCCGGACCCGGCCCGGAAATTGTCAACAATTCTTACCGGGACCCAACCCGGACCGGAACCCGGTAAAATTATAATTGAAAGCTTTGCTGTTTATATTGCCTTTTAATAGGTCTGACCTTCGTCCTATGACCTGATGAGGACAATGATATGTCACCCTGGTGCGGTCGTAACTTGTTATCTTGTAATTGGATTTGCGCTTTTCTCCGAACGGCCTCGATCAAAAGATAAGAAGAGGGCATTGACAACTCGATCGAAGCCACTTTTACATGTTTACACGACTGTGCAGAATTGTATTGTGTGTGTGTTTGATATGCATAACTATGAACATCAGTGCATCGTGAGCAAGCTTTTATCTCTCTTCTTATCTCTCTTCTAAGATGTGTGACATCACCATAGATTTTGTATAACTCTGGACGGACACACAGTCTGCTAGCTGTGTGTTGATAATATGTATGCACGTGTGTGTTGCATAATTGAAAGTGTTGTGTATGTGCACTATTACAGTATACCATGCAGTCTCTCGAGTGTATGTGTAGTAGCTGGCAACACATGCTGCATGCAGAACTCTATATCCATTTTAGGATTGGTCGGCAAGCGACCAATCAAATTACAAGAAGGTCACCAGTCATGTCACCTCTTGATGAACCTGTAGTTGACTGTGAATACACTTCCCTAGTCTAGGTTCTAGACTCTATTATACACCTCTCCCCCATATCGCGTATGTATACCAGTCAGATTCACCGGCCGAGCGTACAGATTCGTGGTATTACCACGGATAGAGTCCTAAAACCTAGACTAACACTTCCATCATCTTAAGGCCACACTCAGTACATTACGTCTCACCATACACATCTCAAGTTCAACATTCAACACGTATACATGCATGGCTGCTGATTGCTGAACAAACAAGCCAATCAATATAAAGAATTAGAGCGACTAAGAAAAAAACAAGTGGTAGAAGACCCAGGCCACGCCCACTTGTTAGATTGCACCACAAACCTCAATCCTCTCTCCCTGCTTTCTTGTCAACAATTTCTCTCAACAATCATCACAATGTCTCTTTCATGATGACCGACTGAAATAGGATCTCCAAGTCACGTACACCAGACTCCAAAGTCCGATGATACTCAGATAGTGTAGTCTCGGCTTTCAGACCTCGTTTTCACATGAAAGATGAACCACTTCATTTGATTTTGATAATTTGCTTTCTGGCAGGGAATTTTGATTTTGGGGTTTTCAAAATTGATTATATTACTCCCTCTCTGTCCTCAAATATTTCATTATTTATATAAAAAGAAAAGGAATAATTATTTTTGATAACTTAAGTCACTTTTATTTTGCCTTTTCTTTTCTGGATGACTGATACGATTATGCTACTTGTTTTTTGTTGCACTTCTTCCAGACAATAACAAACGTCAATTCCAAATCTACCAACTAATGTGTAATTAGATAATGGATGTTGATTTAACTATGCCCTATAAATTCCCCTTAGTCTCATCCACTTACTATTTATGAAGTCCAAATTCTATGAATATGATATGGAGTAGGTATGCTTCGATAAATACGATAGTAAAAACCTGAAAAGAGACTTGAATCTAGACTACGACAGCTCAGGCTAGATCACATTTTCTGGCTAGCCAAGCGCGCGCTATCAGCAAATAAATGTCTCTCTCCCCCTCTCTCTTGTTTCTCTTCAAATTCATCGCTCAACGATCAGGCATACATTTCTCTTTGCTCTCTCCCCCTCTCTCACTCTCTCTTTCATTCATCATTTCACTGTACTCTAGCAGGAGAATATAATAACAAAACAAACGAGACAAGACGCAAACATAACATAACCACATTTTTATTATCTTTATTGAGGAAGGAGAGAAATCTTGGAAAACTGAGTAAGTTTTATAAGCAGCCATATCGCATTGCATTTTGCATCGGTTACGCATCGGCACATCCATCAAAATAGGCCCTAGCTTTTTTCCGGGTTTTTTTTCCCGGGTTTTGGCAATCATCTCTCCAACCCGGATCCGGCCCGGACCCGGCAAAAAGGCCTAACCCGGCGGGTTTGGCCCGGTGATCCGGGCCGGGCCCCAGGCTTATTGTGCGTGCATTTCCTTTCACTGGTTGAAAATAGAAAATAGAATTTGGAACATCAGTTTGAGATGCTGTCTTGATAGCTTCATCTTTATTTGCATTTTGTAACAACATTTTTTTGTTACAAAACAATTATTACATGGTGGGACCATTCATGCTCTTGGCACTTCAAAATGAATACTGTGAGCTCTGTAGACTTGAACCTATAGTGAACTGCCATGCAAGTGTTACGTTATAAATTACATGTAAGCTTAAAATTGTGCGTCGATGCTTGACCTTTCAAGCGGCCGACATACCAGGCAAAACCTGGGGGGGGGGGGGGGGTCTTTCTTGCGCCAACGCCCCCACGTCCTCCCCCTGCTGTTATGTTGGTTCATTCAGAGGCTGTCGCTGGGCCCTTTACACGGGGGCTAGGTTTACTGTCCCTTTGACGATGGGATTGACGCATGTCGTCTTAGTACCCTTGCTTTGGTATCCTGTTGCTAAGCACCGGGATGTGACGTACCAAGCTTACCCTAGGACCACACCCCCTTCCTCCACCTTCTGTTCGTAGGGTCATTCAAAGGCTTTTGTTGGGCCCTTTTGGGGGCTACGTTGACCTTTAAAGTGGAATTGACGCATGCATGCATGTGGTCTTGGTGCAGTGACGTGCTTTAGCTAGGAGTTCAACTATGGATTACTCCACTGTTACATGCCATTCTGCTCTGGTCAGAAGGTTCATCATCATGGTTGGTTTGTATGTTGCTTAGCAACGGGGGATTACACACCAGGCAATAATGTCGAGCCCCCTCCGCCTCCATAGCGAACGACCACGCCCCCTTCCGCTGCCGACTGTTAGTAGGTTCATTCAAAGGCTTTCGTTGGGCCCTTTTAGGGGGCTAGGATTACTGAAGTGTTAGTGATTGGCTTTTTGAAGCGGTTCTGACAAATGCGGGTCTTAGTACACCAGCGTACTTGAGCAATCGGACATGATTAACCTGTCCCTTTTTCAAAATGTTTCAGAACTGTTGACATATGATGAAAAGACCCCTCTTATCTCGCATCTTCCACGATGCTTAATTAGCTTGACTGTCTTTGACTTGAACAGACCACCCCCTGCCCCAATTATGAGAGGCGCTGGCTACGCCCGTGATGCACCGGTTTTGTCCAGTATGATCCTGCTGTGCCAAACTTTCGCTGAACCTGCGCCATCCCGCTCCAGCGGTCATCATCGTGACATAGTTTCGTCTTTCACCGTGTCTTGGTCTGCCGAGGGCCCCAGCCGTGTGATCACGGGTGGTACGTGTTGGTGGGTCCATCCGTCGTCTGTTCTCGTATGCCGACGACGTGAGTCTGTTATTGGAGCTGGCAGAGGTGGATCTTCTTATAGACTACCGACGATGGACTTCCTCTTTCCTCCCTCACGTACAGTGTCTTGGGGTTCCTTATCTCTGTCAATGATGTTGCTGTTGATATTGTCCTTGATGGTACTCATTCTTCCTGCTGAAAAGAGCCTCTGAAATGCCTCCATACCCTCTGAAATGCCCCTATAGCTTCTGAAATGCCCCATAGCCCCTGAAATACTCCCATAGCTCCTGAAATGCCCTGTAGCCCCCAAAATCATACAATTATGGGCCCCTGAAAATTTAGAAAAAAGCTCTTGAAATCATAAAAGAGGCCCTGACTGTCTAGACTCTAGATGCTATGTGAACAAAAATAATCCATACGTTCCTTCAAGAAAGACAGTTTGTATTTATGAAAATTCACTAAGCTCCGCTTGGATATTGATAATACTCCTCTAGAAGATAATTCTTTATATTTCCCATTCATCTTAAAGCCCATGCATAGGTCCCAGGGGTATCATCAAATCTTCCCAGGGGTAATCATATCTCCTCTGACATCTTTCTTTCCCTTATCAGGCTTCTCTTCAGACATATCTAGGTTCCCTTCAAATACACCTTAGAAAAACCCATCACAGTGTAGCAGTGAAGAAATACTTGGGGGGGGGGGGGGGGGTGGGGGGGAATTCAGACCTATAACTGTCGAAAAAGGGCCCATGGGAAATGCCCACAAAGAGACCACAAAAATACCCCAAAAGTTGATATGATAGTTTAAAATGTATTTTTAAGTTAAAATTACAATTAAATAAGAGCCCTATTACGGCCATGAAGAGCCACCCAGATGCGGAATAAGCTCTGAAAAAGGTCCCAAAGGTTTCACTGCAATAAAAAAAAAAAAAAGCCAAGTGGGTAAAATTCAAGGAGTACCTCCTTGGTAAATCATAGCATTTAATGTAAAGTAAAATTTTTCGTCTTCCAGATTTTAAAAAAGGTTCTGAAAAAGAGCCCTGAAAATGCTACCTCCTCCCTTCAAGGCCCTTATATATTCTCATTGAATTCAATGTTAAAGGAATGGAGAGAATTGAAAAGTAGTCCCTGAAATTACATCACATTCAAAACTATCTTAGTGGCCACCTGTCTATAGCAGTCAACCTGCCAACCAGGGGTTTAGGACTGTAGTTAACTTTTCCCAGCCATTCATCTCATCTCCAACCCCCTGGCAAAGGGAATGCTCATCTACAATCCTCTTACGATCCCCCATCCAGGGACTGTAAGACAACCTTCGCTACCCCCTTGATGGCTGAAAAAAGAGGAAAATGCTTCCCAAAGAAGAAGGCCCCTGTAAATTCAAGTTAAATGCGAAAGAAATTTGAGAGTACCATTTCACTTTTAACTCTAAAATAAATATTTGTTTTAATAACTTTTCTGCCGCCATATTTCAAACCCCTTGGCAAAGGCAATGATCATCTACAACCCTCCTGCGACCCCCATCTAGGGACTGTAAGACAACCTTCGCTATGCACTCCCTACCCCCCTCGGTGGCTTAACAATACGTACAATAGATACCCCATCCCAGGGTATATGTTAGACACACATATCACTGCCCTGTCTGACAAGGGGCCTCGTGTTACCAACATCAGCACATTATCTGAATAAAATTTGAGTAATTTTTTCCCTGGCAATATATATACAGAACGACATACGCATGAAACATTATCTGATTGCTTTTTTTTAATAGGTTTCTTTTGAACACTAGGCACGCTTCCTACATGAGAACATTATGTGAATAATGTTTGAATAATTTTTCTCCCCCAGATATTTACAATGAGAGAGGCTTAATGTGAAAAGCATTAGCTGATTACTTTGTTTTACAGGTTTCTGAATAATGAGCATGTTACCATCATGAGCACATTATGTGAATAAAAAATGTCAATCTACAGAAAAACATTTAATGTGATAAACAATCATACACATACAAAATAAGCTGATCACTTTGTTTTATAGGTTTTTTTCAGAAAAAAATTAGCACATTACCATAATGAGCACATTATGTGAATAGTATTGGAATAAATTGTGGTTGTCACCATGACAATATTAAATGTGTTTTAATATAAAATTAATAAATGATGTTCAGTAAAAAGGTTTTATGTGCAAAAACAAGCAAATGAGCTGATCATTGTTTTAAAAAGGTTATTTGAACAAGAAGTTTGCGCATGATGATGACACAGTATCTGATCACTTGTTTAGAGAGGTAGTTTGAATAAGGAGCATGCGCAAGTGGTGAAGTGTGATGTCATAAATGATGTCATAAACATTTTTTTTAGAATTGTCAAATTTGGACTTCATTTTCAGAAAGAGCATAACAAATAATGTCCAAATACAGAAAATCAAAGGAATAGGTTCCGTATTGGCCGAGATATATGCCCATCCCAATGATTTTTTTGGTCAATGGGCAATCAGTGTTATAGTGCACTGGTTCCTAAATTTAGGAACCAGTGCATTATAACACTGATTGCCCATTGAAGTAAAATTCATTCGGATGGGCATATCTCAGCCAATACGTAACCTATTCCTTTGATTTTCTGTATTTGGACATTAGTTGTTATAATGCTCTTTCTGATTTACTGTTCAAAGTCCAAATTTGAAAATTCTAAAAAAGTGTTTTTATGACGTCATGGCTTCTGTACTCTATATCAGCTGCTTGCTGTATTACATACTCATAAACCTTTCCTGGGTTCAGATAGGAGTCACATGCATACCATTATCATGATGTGCACATGATGTACATGTATCGTGAGATGCTTGTATTAATGTTTTAATGTCTTGAGAACCACATCATAACAGGGAATTTTATTTGAAGCCCTCTTTGAAGATAATCAGACTGGTATTTAAATATTTTTAATTCAATGGTCAAATGTAATCAAATTGATTAAAACAAGGCTCAAAATTAGCCATTTATGTTTGTCCAATCCACGTAATTTAGGGCACCTAAATGTCAGTATGCCAAATTTGAGTTATTCTTGGTGTTTTTATTGATTTCTTATAGATTTTTTTTTATTGATTTCTTATTGATATGTATTGATTTCTTAATTAGATTTTTGGCTATTCAGTTCTGGTCTTAAATGGATACTTTGTATGTTACTTGCCTGACATATGGGCTACCTTAATTTCAAGTGGTAAATTTGTACTTGCATGACTAAGAATTTACAAAATTTGACTTTTTAATCTACTGTATGTTTGTATTTCTTGGCATTGATTTAGACAACAGTCATAACAGATACATTTAATTTGTAGTGTTGCTTGCCAGACAGAATTACCAGGACAATTAATAATTTCTAGCTTTGGATCCAGTTTGAGCATTGCATAATTGGGTTCAAGGGAAAGTCACATGCATCTAGAATTACAATGCAAACAAAGACATGACAGCAGACGTACACTTTGTTTACCATTCTTGTGATTGCACATGGCCTTGGCTAATTCGTTAATATGCAGTCATTTGAACTATCTTTGACATTCCAAGGCTTACATTGATCAGTGTTTTTAAATGCTAGGGGTTCGGTATGATCATTTCTATTGTATAACTTCAAGGCATCTATCAGTGTTTTTAAATGTTAGGAGTTCGGTATGATTATTTCTTTCTTGAAATTGTATCATTTTAACATCAATCGATATAAAGATGGGATTTCTTCTTTTGTCATCATACATTTATGTCATTGTTATTCTTTTCCTGGAAATGAAATAAATTAATAAAGAAAGAAAGAAAGAAACAATCCTTCCTATGCTTGAGATAAATTAATGTATGGATGTGCATACCTAACTGTTCCCTTTAATGATTTAGCTTGACTCTAATGTTGGTTAATACACCTGACACTGTATCAGAAATAACATGACAATTATACATCATGATACATGTATGTATCCATTGAAGTTATCATCAATTCGAGGAATGCTGGAAATGCTTCATTTGTATTTTTTGTAGTTGACTTTTTACTTTAAATCCTGGTTTTATTCACCACACATGTAGTGTTTTGAATTATTTGACAATTAACAAAAAATCAAAAATCAAAATGTCTTCAATAATGAGCATGGTTTGTGATTGATGAAGAATAAGACATTTTAGCTTTTAATGAACATTAAAGATGACAAATATTCCCATATTTTCCAGTTCATTTGCCATATTTTAGTTCGCTACCAAAAGGAAGCAATTTAGCTTCACGTCCTTGAGATTGCTTCAATTATTATTTGAAGGAGACAGTTTAAATAACGATCCAGTCAAGTTCACTTTGCATCTAGTCTTGTGAGATGTTGCTTAGTCTTGCAACCAGATTTTGTTTCCAAAGAACCTGTTCAAAGTACCTGTATAAAAAAGGGTCTTTGTGGCTCAGTGGTTGAGCACTGGTCCATCAATCCGGAGGTCCTGGGTACGATTCCCGGCAGAGCCTATTTTTCTTTGCTCATTTTGTTAAATTTCAATATTTCTGGTCAATTTCCTTTACATTTGAATTTAAATTGTATTTTTAAATATGAATTTTGTTAAATAAACCACTAATAATTATGCCCTTTTAAAGTAAAGTCTTACATTGACGTTGTGCACTTTATTATACTTGGCTTGAATTATCCTTTGTAATAAATGAAGAAGATGCACTTGGCTGTTGGCAAAAGAGGAATATCTGCATCAGCCTGAATGGTAGACTAACCATATTGTCCTTTCACTGAACCGCACTGCAAATTGTCCTGTTTACTTTGTGTCTTTAATAAGACATGGAATATTTCTTCCCCAGGCCAGCCTTCAATGTATGTATCTAGGTAGATGCAAGGAATTATCAAGTGCATCGAGGATGATGTGTGGATTGTGTGTATGTTTGTGTGTGTGTGTGTGTGTGTGTATTTATGTTTATATGTGTATGTTTGTATGAGTCTGTAAGCACCCCCAACCGAGGACATAATATATGCCACTACTATCCAACCACGGACACATTTCCAACCGTGGACCGTCCTCGTTTACTTAACTAGTGCAAAGGATTGCTAATTCATATGCCATTCATATGCGCGCGCATCGAAAATCCGGAAAAATTAACGTGCACCCCGTACGTCCACGGTTGGACGCAGAAAGTCAAACACATACACAATAGTCCTCGGTTGGACGCAGAATATCAATGTGACACATATAAGTGTGTCCACGTTTGCATAGTACAAGGATTTAGGTCCTCGATTGACACGATTTACGGGTATGTGTGTGTTTGTGTTTGTGTTTGTGAGTGTGTTTGTGTAACAAGACATGGAATCTATCTTCCCAGGCCAGCCCTCAATATATGTAACTAGGTACATGGAAGGAATTATCAAGTAGATCCAAGAATGATGAAGGGATTGTGTGTGTTTGTATGTTTGTGTCTCTGTGTCACTGTGTGTGTGTTTGTGTGTGTGTGCATGCATGTGTGTGTATGTATTGAGGGGGGAGGAGGGGGATCTTGAAGGTTGAGGTTGGAAAGAACCTAATTTTTTCTGCAAATTTGCTAGGTTCTGAATCAAAGTTGGGCCACATTAGCTGTTAACTTGTCCTGACTCTTTCCAAATCCAAGCCAGAAATCCCAGGCATCTCCACAGTCTCTGAACAATGTGCGATAGAAGCAACATGAAGAAAGTATGTCAGTGGCTTTGACCCTAACATTTCAAGTGCATTTATTAACAATTGATGGAAACTCTGGGAAAAATGTGAGGCGATCTGGGGAGTGTGGTGAGGGTAAGACGGATTACTCTATAGGTGTCAAAGAGCAATTTTATCAAACATAAGAGATTAAAATATGTATGTTCATGTGCAGTGTAGCTTGTAGATAAATTGAGACATAATTTGCGGGGGAACATACTTTCAGGAGGAATAACAAAGGGTGACAATTTGGGCAACAGGGACACATTCTTGAAGGTTTAGGTTGGGTGCACTGTAATTCAAAAAGGTGCTGAGCTGTGAAAATGTGAAATTTGAAGAACAAAAAAGGAGAAAGGCAATTTTCTTTTTGGAATGTTCAATGTACAATTTCATGTATGTAGAACAAATTTCATTAGGGAAGAAAGGGTGACAATTTTGATTGGCAAGAACAATTTCATGAAGGTTTGGGTCGGGTAAAAAGTAACTATGAAGGGTGTTTGACTGTGAAAGTGCAATTTTATAAGGGAAGATGCTGAAAACTAGCTTAGAATGTCTACAGATGTTTAATATTGGTTCTAGATAAATTGGAACATGATTTGGGGTGGAAAGGGTGAAAATGTTCATAAGCAAGTACAATTTCATGAAGGTTTGGGTTTGGTACAATGTAACTCCCAAAAGGTGCTCAGCTGTGAAAGTGCAATTTAAAAAAGGAGGATAACTTGGACAAAAAATAGATTAGGATGATCATGTGTATGTGTTGGTTCTAGATAAATTGAAACATAATTTCATGAGGAATGGAAGAGTGAACATAAGGACAGTAGGAACATTTCTTTAAGGTTTGGAGTAGGGCAACTATTCATTTTAACCCCTTGAGAACGGGGACCGGGTAGGTTGTGTACAAAGTGTAAGGCCTTTTTTGTAAGGGGATTTCAGAAACTTGAAGGGAACAGGTTAAAAAAGGTGCAGGGCTGTGAGAGTGCAATTTTAAAAAGGAGGACAAAAAATATATTGGAATGTTTGTTGGGTCTAGATAAATTGGAACATGATTGGGGGAGGGCTAGAGGTAATTGAGAAAGGAGCCGATAAATGAAGAGGCAATTTTGAGATGGGGAATTTCCCTTTTTGGATGGGTGAAAAGGAATTTTAAAGGGAGCCGAGCTGAGGGTAAAAGCAATGAATGTTAGCCTCCACGTTGATTGTAAATCAGAACTTGATTGGAACTGGGTGGGGAAACATAGCGAGCAAGAGAAAATGGTGACAATTTTGGAGGGGGAAAAAGTTAATGTTAAAGGGAACCGAGCCAATGTGTTCAGATAAACGATTTTGAGAAGAGGGAAGGATACAAAAATAAAAATGTAAGAGTTAAAATCATTATCCATCTCTTCGAGTATAAATTGGATGATGATTGAAGGAACGCGAGAGGAATAGCATGTATGACAATTTTGGAGGGGTGAAAAGTAATGTTAAAGGGAACCGACCCGACGAGTTTAAATAAGCGATTTTGAGAAGGGGGAAGGATAAAAAAAAATAACAAATGTAGAGTTAAAATAATATATTTTAACTCTGGTTTAAATGTATTATCATTTTATTTGAGTGTAAATTGGATGATGATTGAAGGAATGCGGGTTGAATAGCAAGTAAGACAATTTTGAAGGCTTAAAAAGAAATTTTAAAGGGAGCTGAGGAATGTGTTTTACGAGTAAGCAATTTTGAGAAGGGGAAGGCTGGAAACAAAATTAATGTATTGAGTTATACTTTAAAGGGATCTAGTAACTTTGTTGACAAGTGCAGAAAGAGATGAGTGATTAATAAAATGTGTATTGGTGTGATCTGATATGTCCACAAAGTAATGTGTGAAAATTTCACGTTAATTGGATGTTTTTTTGGCTGTGATATGAGCAAAAATGCAAGTGATATTCACTAACTCATTGCACCTACTTTGTGCACGGCTTAGATTATCCCGTAGACAATTTAACATCTGAACACTTCAATCGTAAATATGTTTTGAACGAAATGGAAATTTGAAAAAACCAAAACCTGTCCCATGCTTTTAGTGTTAATATCATGATACGGTATGAGAGAACCACTGGAGTTCCAAGTAAGTTTTGAGGATTTTGACAATGTTACTAGATCCCTTTAATCATGACCAGACTTGATCTGTGCACAATTGGCAAGTAACGGACACTTTTGTAGAGCTGGGAGGAGTACATGAAAATGGTAATTGGAAAAGTGAAAGGAGGTGTGAAAATGCAATTTGTAGAGAGGGGGAAGGCCGGACAAACATTTATTGCAACGTTCATGTAGGTTCTATTTTTAACGCGTTAACTTTGAGATTCTGAATTCCCATAGGCTTTGTACATAACCTACCAGGTTTCCTTAGGCAAGGGGTTAGCGCTGAAGTAAATGTTCTCACAGTCTCGTTGAAACGTTAATTGGAACGTGATTGATTGGGGGAAAACACCAGAAGATGTGAACACCTCAAACGTCTGAAAGAAAAGAAAAAAACATGTGAAAGAAAAAAAAACATGGAAGAAGAAAAAAACATGTGAAAGGAAAACAAACATCTAAAAGGAAAAAAGACATCTTGAAAGACAAAATGAACGAGGAGTTGTTAAGTAGTTTAATACTGTCTGATGGTATCATTTAATGTGATTGGAGAATGCTGCTTTGAGAGGTGATTTGAGAGTTGTTGCTGTAAACAAGCGAGGACATTAGGGGAAGATTTATAGGGATTGGGGCTTGGGGAATATGGATGAACACAAATAATGTGGCAAAATGTAGCTATTTGTGGCAGTGGGAAATATGATGGGGAGACATTAAAATGTTGTTGATACCAGAGTAACCAGGCACGGAGATATTAATTGTATTGACCTGGGGATTGTATTGACAAGATCATGTTAGCTAAGTTTCACATTGAGTGTTTTTTTTTTTGTATGATGAGCTAAGTATGCACAATTAATGTTTTTAGTTGCTAACTAAGGTTAGCTGGGTTAGCATTTGTTAACTGAAAAGTTATTGTTAGTTGGGATAATTCTTTTAAAACTAGAGTTTACATCAGTTGGCAGCTTAAAGCCCCACTTGTTTCATACCTAACCCCATACTCCATAATAGACTTAGCATGAAACTAAGCTAGCAGGGTCTCAATCAGGTTTTCACGACTGGGTAAAATATTAAGTGAACTGAACTGAATTTCAAAGAAAACAAGTTATAGTACGATATTGTATAGTGAGTGATAGTGGAAAATACTTAAACCCTTAATAAACAACCTGTACCCCTTCTCTTAAATGAAAAAGAAGTAGCGGACTCCCTTATATGAAAAAGAAGTAACGGGGACCGAGGCCTGGGGATGCAACATACTGTATAATATAGTGTGGTGACAGTGAGCATGGCAGTATGCAAGATGCAAACACGTCAACAGCCCAGTCACTGACACGCAAGTGGATCACCAGAGTTGATGGGGAGGGCACGGTCAAATTGCTTTTTTACTAGCTAGCTTTCATTCTCCATATCGTTGTCTTTTCCCCTTCTTTTTTATCAATTCTTTCTCTTTCTTTCTCTGTTCTCCTTCATTTTCCCTAGAACTTCTTTTTCATCTTCCCATTCGCTATCCCCTACTCTCTATTCCCAGTTTTCCCCTCTGTCCTCCACTCTGTTTACAGACATTTACGCTTTCCCATATGCCTCTCTCTCTTTTCTCAAATACCTTTCTTTTCTCCTCTTTCTCATGTATCATATCCCTTCTATCCCTCCCACCCCTACCTCTTGCTTCTATTTCCACTTTTATGTATTTCCTTCTTTGACCTGTCTCCCTCTCTCCTCCATTTCTTTATTTTCCTCTCCCCTCTTGTTCGTCCTTCAATACTTCCATCTTTTCATCTCCCTATCTCTTCTCTTATGCCTTATTTCCCTCTCAATCAATCCTTTTCTTTCCTCTTTTCTCTATTTTCCTCTGTCTCTCTCCCTTTTTCTTTCCCCCCTCCTCCCCTCTCTTTCTTGCTCTTTTCTTCCTGTATAACTTTCCCCCCTTTCCCCCCTCCTCAGTCATTGGCCGTGGGTCCCTGGGAGTACGTGCCTTGCATCTGTCGCTACTAACGTGAAACTCAGTATGTGGGGCGCCCCTCCCCCTTCATTTCCTCCAAAGCACTAGCAACAGGTTATATCTATCTTCATGGATTTTCTGTGAGGGTTATTTATATACAACCTCTGAACGGGGGAAAAAGCAAGCAGTTGATGCATTGAATGATGAAAGAGGGTGTTTGTTAAAGACTCGTTTGAGCGGGGAGTGTTTTGAGGGGCCGTTGGGTGATCTACCCTTGATTTGGGTGGGGGGGGGGGGGGGGGAAGCAACTAGTTGACGCATTGAATGATGAAAGAGGGTGTTTGTAAAAGACTTGTTTGAGTGGGGAGTGTTTGAGGAGCCGTTGGGTGATCTACCCTTGATTTGGGTGGGGGGGGGGGGGGGGGGCAACTAGTTGATGCATTGAATGATGAAAGAGGGTGTTTTGAAAAGACTTGTTTGAGCGGGGAGTGTTTTGAGAGGCCGTTGTGTGATCTACCCTTGATTTGGGTAGGGGGGGGGGGGGGAAGCAACTAGTTGATGCATTGAATGATGAAAGAGGGTGTTTGTAAAAGACTTGTTTGAGTGGGGAGTGTTTTGAGAGGCCATTGGGTGATCAAACCTTGATTTGGGTAGGTGGGGGGGGGGGGGGGGGGGAAGCAACTAGTTGATGCATTGAATGATGAAAGAGGGTGTTTGGAAAGACTCATTTGAGTGGGGAGTGTTTGAGGAGCCGTTGGGTGATCTACCCTTGATGGTAAACTACTGTGAAATCTGCCCCTGATGTGAACATAGGACATATACATATATGTGCATGTATAAGAAAAAGTTCTGCTCGGAGTCAAAATGTATAGAAAACAACGAAATTAAATGAAATACTCCGTGGAAAATTGTTTTGGGTAATATTTCGGCCATAGGCCTTTGTCAAACTGACAATTTGTTCATGATGTGCACATATATGTGCATGTATGTGTTTTCATGCAATTGAATATATGTTTAAAAGGTTTTTGCAGCAACTTGTACTAGTATTTGATTATTTTTTGCAGGACTTCTGTAGTATATAGCAATAACTGTGAACTTCATTTTGAACAGGAAGTTTGTAGTCGAACCTGTGTATAGTGACCACCTGCGTGAAACAAGAAAATGTGCCACTGTAGACCGGGGACCTCTATACTCTGGTTACATAACGTTTTTGTTTTCTTCTCAACAGGGGATCACTATTGGTGGCCACTATAGACAGGTGATCACTAAGACAGGTTTGACTATATTACACACTATCAAAATGATGAGTTCTGATTCAGCCAAAGACATTTTCTTATGAAAGATGTAATTGTTAAGAAAATATACTAACAATTATTTTTTCAATTATGGGATACACTAGCCGTACACCAACTACTGTTACATACCCTGAACCCAAATGTTTCAAATCATTCTATATGCCATTCATACCATTATACCAATAGAGTCTGATTTGAGAGCTATGTAGAATGCATGTTATAAACCAAACTCAACCTCTATATGGAATGCATGTTATACCAGAATCAATTGCCCCCTATAATTAATTTAACCCATTTGGGACTGGTCCAGACTCTGGCGGGTGTCTATGGAAAATGCATGTTTCACCAAAATCAAAATGCCTTTGATGGATTAATAATATATCAGAAAATTTGGTTTGCCCATCGGAAGTCTGGGAATGCTATATAACTGGCAGACGCATCATATCTGGGGTGTATCGCACAAAACTTATTCATTTGATCAATCATGCATAAGTCTGCCCATCATCCAACCAGCATCAAGTATCATATCATCTGATCATGTTTGTTATTTGTTGTTGTCGTGAAACTGGATCCCATGTTCAAGTTCAGTACATGTGCGAAAACTGCGCTGTGCTACTGTCTTATCAGGTTATTACTTTACCCCCTGTTGTAGATGTACTTCTAACGAAAGGGAATTAGGCCGAAACCAATGATATACGAGATTACAGGGGAAGGGTGAAAAGGGAATCGAACTACAGACAAGAAAATAGGAGAGGGGGGTGGGGGGGGGGGGGGGGCGGGCGGGCGGGCGGGCGGAGAAAGATAGGGAGGGGGAGGGTAGAGGGAGAGGGAGAATTTATGAAGGTAGAAAGAGAAGAAATTAATGTAATTATATCAGACAGAGAGATTAGAGAAAGAGAAAAGAAGAAGTGTTTCTAGACAGATTGAAGATTTAAGTGGAAAAAGGAAAGAAAAATGATTACATTGTAAGGAGGTATTAAAGATGATTGAACTTAGTTATGAAGGTAGGTAGGAAGAGGAGAAATAGGAAGCAAAAAACAAAAGGAAACAGATTAAAGAAAGATGAAAAAGAAAATGTGTTATTGGATGACGGATGAAATACAATATAAAGAAGAGTGGGGGGGGGGGGATGGATGGAACGAAAACTAAAACAAATACAGCCTGATTAGGGTTGCTCCTTGGTGCAAGCACGATACGGGAATGCTTTTCGGAAGTCTCCAATATCACGGGCAACGAATCGTGTCAAATTCATTCACCATGCATCGGAAATGAGTGCTTATTTTAGCGCCAAGCAACTTATTTTTAGGATGTAATGATGGTGTGAAATAGAACATGATACTTGGGTTGATAACTCATGAATGAACATCTTGTTTAAAGACAATTGTGTAAACTTATACCTATTTGTTAAGACCTTCTGCTTATAAAGACCATTATATACATGTATAAATGACAGTCTTTATGGACAGGTTTGACTGTAGTTTTAGTGTGCACAATGATTTTCCCATTATGAAACTATTTTTTTCCTATTTGTGTGTATATGTGTATGTGAAAAAATGCCATAGTTTTGATCAAATATTTCCCCCATTTCTATTCATTTGTACAGGTTTCTGTGCATGTTTTTTGCATTTGTGTGTTAATATCGAAATACTGATTTTTTGATCAAATATTTGTTTCTATTCTTTTGTACAGGTTTCTTTGCTTGTTTTTGCATTTGTGTGTTAATATCAAATACAAATTTTTGATCAAATATATTCCCATTTTCTTGTGTTTTGTGCAGGTTTTTGTTCCAGCAAGTGGAGTAGTGTTGGACAAGGGATTGTGCTCGTTAATCAAGGTATGCCAGATTACTCTCATTTCTATCTTTCATTTAATTTCTTCTTGTCTTTTCTTAAAATGTATTTGTCAGATTATTTTGATAAAATATTTCATTCTTTTTTACAATCTTTCTTATACTTGTTTATTTTTACTGCCCCACAAAATTGACTGTCTTACTCTGTCCTTGCACTAATTATTGAAAAATTTCCCCCTTTTCCTTACATTTGACTATTTTCTCCGGTTTTGCCGCGGGGGAGCGATTGGTTACCATGGCTAATCCCGCATCATAGTCGTTTGTAGCGAACACTCGGGGGAAAATATGTCTGCAGTCTTTAGACTTTGATCCAGACGAAGCATGAAAATACATCTCCATCTGTCT
This sequence comes from Echinarachnius parma, assembly GCA_037951105.1. NCBI lineage: Eukaryota > Metazoa > Echinodermata > Echinoidea > Clypeasteroida > Echinarachniidae > Echinarachnius > Echinarachnius parma. The sequence continues at coordinate 57,020 of JBAMJV010001066.1, read as the reverse complement.
AAAACTAGAGACAAGTACGTCACGGATGCGTTGTCGAGGTTGTATTTATGAGCAGTCGTTGATTAGAGTTTGCGGCGAGCAGTTTGAAGGTATACTGTGTTATTTAGACTGTTGATATTCATCTATTTATTAAGAGGAAAATTAGAAAAGTGGGATCTTTTAGACTAAAACTAGAAATTAAAACGTCATAAACGAGCCAAGAGTAATATAATGAGTGATCGTTTATTAGAGTTTGCAGCGAGCAGTTTGAAGGTTCTGTGTTATGTACCTGTCTATATTCAGGTATTCTCTTGTGAGAAAATAAGGAAATACCAGGAAAAAAATTGAATCTGTCAGTCTAAAATTGAAATAACTGGAAAAAAAAGAAATCCATCAATCTAAAGCTAGAAATGATTTGTTGTGTTGGTATTAATAAGAAGGAGCAGTTCTGGAGTACATTATGTTACATTCTACTGTTCGCCCACAAGAAAATATAAAAGTACCTGTGCCATTTGTGTTTCTTGCTTTGTGCGTCAAAAGAGTCTGTTTTCATCCTAAATCCTAATGTATTCAACAATAATATTGTCATATTCTTGTATTGAGGGTTACAAGAGTCTTGTTTTTATCCCCATTTCAAATGGAGAGAAGCGATACGGAAAGATTAACTGTGAATGATTTGGGTGACAAGAATAATATGTTTACGTCTGAACCAAATCCCAATGTATTTGAAAACTATATTATTGTCTTCAGGTGATGTTTTTGATTTAGACTGTCCATGGAATTGAAAGTTATATTTTAAGGTAATTGAAACAGAAATTGTGGAGGAAAAGTTCAAACTTCTTCTATTTTAGATGACTACGTACGTGTTTCGATGTGCGCACGTTACATCATCGCCTTTCTCCTAATAAGGTCAATGGAGTTGATGGATTCTTCCTCGCACCTTACCTTTATGTTTGGAGTGGCTACGCATTTATTTTTGGAAAGTCAAGAGAAAGGGTGGGAAGAGATAACAAAAGATGGGAAATTGTTCTATTTTCAAACTGGAAAAGGAGAATGGGGTCTGGGGAAAAACAATTGGAAAGTACAGATAGTTTTAAACTAGTGAAAAGCCAAGAGGTAGGACTAACAAAGAGGAGGAAATGATGTTGTGAAGGGTTGCTGGAGGGGGAAAGGAAAGAAAGATGGGAAATTAGGTTGGTGGGGGGTAAAGAACAAAGTTTTTGAAGAAGCTTTACAAAAGGTAAATACCAACATTGAAATTGAATTCACGTAACCTTAACCAGCTAAAACCTGTCTGGCTTGTGTAATGAAATTATGGTGATTTTCACCAGTTAGCTGCGATCAATTTGGACTTATGCTGTGATTACTAGCAATTTTGGGTTTTTTAATTAGGATTGAATGTTATACAAATGTTGATGCTTTTGCGATGAGATACATGTGTTTGTCCGATGACCTGCTTTACCCCGAGATTGTCTACGATAACGTGCTTGTGGTTTTCCGCGGTCGTGACTATCGTAGACAATCGCGCTGATTTGACCGCAAACGTGAGACCGGCTTGGGGTGGAATTTCAGCATCGTCGATGGGTAGATGGCCGTATTATTCACCGCAGCGCTGTGACGCCATTTCATTTGCTCCAAACACCCCAACGGCTAAAAAACATGATTGGGGTTTGGGGTTTGGGGAAGGGGGAAAAAAAACTCATCATCGTTTGACGTCATGTGGGCATCCTGTTCTTTCAACCTCTCTCTTTCCTGCTCTCTCCACGTTTATCCCCCTCTCCCCTTTTCTCAGCAGCTCTCCCTTGCTCTCTCTCTTTCTCGTCTGATTGGAAATTAAATTAGTGTCCGCCATATAGTACACATGTATGCATTTACGTTCTCTTTCTCTTCCTTTCTCCCTCTCTCCAATTTGATTGATTACGAAATAAATTTTTCTTCTCTATATTACAAACATGTATGTCTCATTTTCCCTTTCTCTCTCCTTATATATCTTTTGTTATGTCCCTTTTTCAATAATGACAAATTGAATCTGTCCACCCAATAATGAACATGTGCAAACATGTAGTATGTTGGTTTGTGCAAGAGCTAGTATGTTGGCTGTACACATTATTGCGTTGTGGAATGCAGCTTAACATGTGCATTCTCTATGGTTTACTTAGAATTATGTATCTACTATGTAATATTCCTTTTGTTTATATTTTGTCTGGCAATGTTTAAGGGGGAGGAGGAGGATGTGTAGATAAATCTAGCACACTACTTGTACAGTGTATTTAGACAAAAGACTTTGAAAGGTTATAAACCTTTACTGCTCCAGTAATTTTGTTTAAAGTTCTGTGAAATTACGCCTAGAAGTTCTAGTCCTTATCACCTGCTAGTACTAATAAGTGTTTTCATACTCATATAATGGACATTTATTGAATTTCAAGTGTCTTATTTTATATTGGACAGGAAAGGGTATTCTAATATGCATGTTTGCAATTAAGATACCATACTCCCACCCCCACCCCAAAAATATTAGTTCATAGTTAATCACTTGTATCTTTTCCTCTTGAGTAAACTTTACATTACTCGCCGTTATTGTAAAAGATGATATCTTGTTATGCATACCTTCACTCAGATTGAAAATTTATCCCTATGTCTTGACATCTTATCCTCATCATCATGTTTTGAAATTCTTGAGATAATAACAAAAAATAAACTACATGTCATACTGTAGGTGATATCCAACTGCACTCTGAATGCAGACAAAATAATGAAATCTTTTGTCAAAACATGATATTCTGTCATGAATACACACCCCCTCTTAAGAATGCAAACTCAAAGTCTCGAGATCCATTCATTGACCATATTTGTTCAACAACTTTTTAGATACATGTATAGAGGTTAGATTTCATGTTCTTACGGTGAAAGATGCCTGTGTTGACTGATTGTAGAAAGAAAAAGTGATGAATTCTTGAGTCAAAGGAGGAAATGATATTCTATCTTGCATACCAACTCCCCCACTCATGCAACCTTTATCCCCAAGTCTACATAAAATCACTGACCATATTTGTTCAACAAATTTTTAGATACATGATCATTTCATGTTCTTAGGGTAAAAGATGCCTGCGTTGACTGTGATTGTAATTTTTTTAAAAATTAATTAAGTCTTCGAAACAGAAAGGAAATGATATTCTGTCATGCATACGAACTTCCCCACTCACGCAACCTTTATCCCCAAGTCTACATCAAATCACTGACCATATTTGTTCAACAAATTTTTAGATTCATGATCATTTCGTGTTCTTAGGGTAAAAGATGCCTGCGTTGACTGTGATTGTAATTTTTTTAAAAATTAATTAAGTCTTCGAAACAGAAAGGAAATGATATTCTGTCATGCATACCAGCTCCCCCACTCACGCAACCTTTATCCCCAAGTCTTAAAAGCAAATCATTGACCATATTTGTTCAACAACTTTTAGATACATGTAGTATAGAGAATAGATTTCACGTTCTGAAAGTGAAAGAGGTCTGCATTGACTGTGACAGAAAAAGATTATTAAAGTCTAACGAGGAAATAATATTCTATCATGCATACCAACCCCCCACTCGCCCGAACTTTATCCCCGCGTCTTGACGTCATGCCGATATCTCTTTCACGTCAAGTTGTTAAACCCCCTCCTTTCACGTCAAGTCGTTAAACCCCCTCCTTCACGTCATCCAGCCAGTCAGTTCCTCGAAAAATTAATAAATGTTTCTTCTCCAATCACCCTTTAAAGGGATCTAGTAACGTTCAAACATACATGTGCAAAAACTGACATAGGGTTGAAGGGTTGATGAAATGTGTATTTCTGTGGTCCAATATGTCCATTTTAGTGATGTGTAAAACAATTTTGTTAAGTAGTCCCCCGAGAAATTAGCGAAAATGCAAAATAATATTGGCTAACTTATTGCCATAACTTTGTAAGACTCCCAGGGAGACTTTCAGATTCAGGCACTTCAATCATCAATTTCTTTTAAACGAAAGATAAATTCAGAAATCTGAAACCTGGTCCATGCTTCTATCGGTAATTTGAATGCAACACGGTATGAGAAAACCACTAGAGTTTTCAGTAATGTTTGTGGATTGTGACAGTGTTACTAGACCCCTTTAATGTCTTGGACTTATGAGACTGACTGGGCTGGGTTAACCAGAGGTGAACTACAGGCTTTGTCCCATAGAGGGATTTAGCTTTATCATGACCAAGTACTAGAAGAGATTTTTGATAATCATTTATAACAGCTTTAGAACATTCAATATAGTTTAATGAAGCTTGAAAGGCTTTAGCCACATTTCTAATTCAAAGTTAACTGAGAGGTAAAGAAATACATGAAATCATTTACTTGAAATCAATTTGCATCAACATAGATAGAAAAACTGCATTAATGATTCACATGTGCAAACATAATAAACAAGTAGAAATGGTTGCCATTATGTCTATATAGCATACATAGATAAAGCAATCATATAGACATAATACAGGACCCACCAGGTTCCTGTAGGCAATGGGTTAACCTGTTCCCTACTAGATTGTGCAATCCCCATAGAGGTAATACAGGACCCACCAGGTTCCTGTAGGCAATGGGTTAACCTGTTCCCTACTAGATGTTGCAATCCCCATAGAGGTAATACAGGGCCCACCAGGTTCCCATAGGCAATGGGTTAACCTGTTCCCTACTAGATGTTGCAATCCCCATAGAGTTAATACAGGGCCCACCAGGTTCCCATAGGCAATGGGTTAACCTGTTCCCTACTAGATGTTGCAATCCCCATAGAGGTAATACAGGACCCACCAGGTTCCCATAGGCAATGGGTTAACCTGTTCCCTACTAGATGTTGCAATCCCCATAGAGGTAATACAGGGCCCACCAGGTTCCCATAGGCAATGGGTTAACCAGTTCCCTACTAGATTGTGCAATCCCCATAGACGTAATACAGGACCCACCAGGTTCCTGTAGGCAATGGGTTAAACGTTCAACTCCAGTCATATCAAGGAGGTATAAGAAAGGTACTTCCTTGGTCATATATTTACCCAGTTCCCCATTGAACACGGACCATAGACACCCCGTTTCTCTCTAGGGCAAACGGTCAAGCCGTCCAAACGGTCAAGCCGTCCAAACAGTCAAGCCATCCAGGCCAGAAGAATGAAACAAAACAACCCTCTTATTGGGAAAGGCCCGGTCACATATCACTGGATAGTGTAAATGGATGCACGACGAATAGACAATTTGTGATATCAAATTATCCAGAAGTGAAAGTTGTCTCCATTGCTGCATGCGCAAAACATTCAGCCAGATGGAACAACGTACATCGCCTGACAATGAACGGACATAAGAACGGAGATGAATGGATTGAAAATTTTACTCTCCGTCTGGCATCCGTGTACGCTATCTGGTGATATGTGACCGGGCCTGAAAAAGCAAAGTATCGAGCAAGGTCATTTCTTGCAGGTACCTACATGTATCTTCACTCAAGTACTGTCTGTATATGTACAAGATCTCTCGTCGTTTCCGGTCGGCCGACCAGCTTGCGGTGGTTCCGGCCGGCGATGAAACTTTGATAAGCGAGAAATGTGATATTGTCACTGGTACAGCTAGCTAGCTAAGGTTCGTTGACTTTTGAAAGGTCATGCAGGAATAGAATTTATAAGCTTAGAGCATGTAAGATGGAAAGAGTTAAGAACAGATTATATGAAAAGAAAAGTGTTAAAAGCAAATAATTACCCGTTTGGTAGAATGAAAGGGGTTGAGATCACGGTGAATATTTTAGTTAAGAGCACATGCAAAAGATAGAAAGTAGATAAGAGCAAATGAGGTAGAAAGAAAAGAGCATGTCTTGTAAAGTAGAAAGCAAGTAGTTAAGAGCAAATAAGATAGAAAGAAAAGAGTTCAGACTTCAGAGAACACTACATAGAAAGAAAGCAAATAAATAAATAAATGAAGCAACATTGAAGAAGAGATTAAACAGAGAGAAGAGAGAGAACTGAAATTGGAGAACATTAATATCAAAATGGAAAGAAAATAAGGGGATGTAGAAAAGAACAAATAAAGAATTGTGATCGCAGAAACAATACACAATTTGAAAATAACCTATGGCACAGGCATTACCCATGGCACAGGCCCACAAAAAATGTGCTTTCTGCTAAATGGGTCTCTATTAATTGTTTTGTATTTTTAAAATTATGTCAGACAAGAGGAATACAAATTCAAATTTCTATTTTGGTGTTTTTATCAAATTTTAAAATTTGAAGTAAAAAATTCAGCTCTTTTCCCATGGCTACATCTCTCATGCCTTCCATCAATGGAAAGATGCCTGATTTAATAACGATCGTAATTCACTGTTGGCGTGAACTAAAAATAGATGACAGTGTTGGTTATTTACACCAACCTACTCTCTCTTTCTCACTCTTCCTTCCGATTTGTATGTTTCTCTCTTTCCTTCATTTTTTCCATTTTCTCTCATTTCCCTACTCTTTCCTCCTTTATCAATTCACCTTTTCTTGCTTTTTTCCACAAGTAAGCCCTTGAAGATAAAATGATGAAAAAACATATATTTCCCTATTCCCCCTTCTCTTTGCCTTCTTTTGCTTTTCCCATTCATACATCTAAAGCGGATGTGAACTAATTCTGGAACAATTCAGAGTTCATTCATAAAATGTTCACTTTTCTCCCTCATTTCTCTCCCATTCTTCATCCTTCATCCACTTCTTTCATTCAATAATCCCCTTTGTTATTTTCTCTATCGCCATTTCTCTACCTTATTTGAGGATCGAAAGTGGATGTGCATTAATTCTGGAACCCATTTCCAGTTCATTCATAGATCGTGCACTTGTCTCACGCCCCCCCCCCCCCCCCCCTCTCTCTCTCTCCTTCTCTTAATCTTACCTTCCGCCTGTTCAATTTGATCATTTCCTTCTTTATTTTCACTTTTGTCCTCTCCCAACCTATTTCCTAAAAAGCGGATGTGAATTAATTCACATTTCATTCATAAATTGTGCATTTCTCTCCATTTCTCTCCCTCTTTCTCTCCCTCTTTCTCTCCCTCTTTCTCTTCATCTTTCTTCCACCGTTTCCATTTAATCATCTTCTACCTTGTTTTGTCTTTCACCTTCTCCCAACGTCTTTCATGGACCTAAATAGCAGATGTGAATGAATGTTGGAACCCATTTCCAGTTCATTCATAAATTGACCACTTGTCTCCATTTTCTCTCCTCTTTTTCCTCTTCTATATTCCCCCTCTTTCATTTGATAATCTTCTACCTTATTTTCTCTTCCACCATCTCCTTTCCTCAATCCTTGGCGCTAGAGCGGATGTGATATCCGGAAGCCATTTACAGTTCATTCACAAATTGCGCGCTGCCACTTCCCTCAATTTGTTTATACCTGGAAGGGAAAAAAAGGCTTGGAGATAGAAAGAAAAAAAAAGCAGCCAAAAATGGAGCAAGGTTTGCCGGGGAAACAACAAGCCTTAAATATATAGAACGCGGGGAGCATGATATATTTTGTGCATCTTTTAGAGAGGGAAAATATGCGCTAGGTTTGCAGGGGAAACAAAATGCTATAAATATAGATTGCTAGGGAAACGTATTATATTGTTCTGCTTATTGTGGAAATGGTTGCTAGGCTTGCAGGGAAACAAAATGCTATAAATATAGGATGTTGTGGAATTGTATTACATTTTTCTGCTTTATTGTAGAGGGAAAATGGGTGTTGTGTTTGAACGGGAAAACAAGTGCCATTTATAGAATGCAGAGAAGGGCCATTCTTGGTCACGTGTGTGACCCAAAATAGGAAAAATTCTGAAATAAGATGCTTATATTTTAGTAAGTATAGGAGGTATGGTGATGTGAACTTCATATATGACTTGCATATGTTGAAGTCTTTCATGTGTAACACAAAAGATTTTATTAGGATTACGTTGCCCAAGGACAGAGGTCAAATGGCATCGGTCACGTGTGTGACTTCGCACGGGAGCACTTTTGAAGAAAAAAAATTTAACTCAATTTCATTTTGGAAATCCTGTGAAATATGAAAAGCTAAAATGTTCATATTAGTATCAGACAACTGATATATATCTGTAAGTAAGAAAATGGTGAAAGATTAAAATTATCTCAAACGGTTGTTTTTTAATGCACGTTATTATGTGGGGATGTCTGGGTCACGTGTGTGACATTTTGGGGTGGTCACGTGTGTGACATGTACAATGTGAATGGAAATATGAATTTTATAAATATTAAGTTTAGATAGTAAAATGAAGTTCAATTGTCACAAAGTTGGTATCATCATGTACAGGAGAATAAAAGGACTGGGCTAGCTTGATTATTTCCTGAGTTATGATTTTTATTTGAATATTGAAATATGAAAATTTATGAATTTTTCTAAGAAATTTTATAAATTAAAAAAAATATATATATTTCATGAACCTTTGGACACTGAACTTTCCAATAATGAAATAAAACTACTGAAAAACAAACTTCATTTTTTCCAAAAAAGTTTCACTTTTCAAAGAATGGCCCAGAACATGAACTGTTTTGTGCTTCATGTCTAAGACAAAATGGAGCAAGCTTTTGCAGGGAAACACAAAAATATAATAATATAGAATAATAATATAGAAACATTTTATACTTTGTTCATTTTATTCAGGGGAAAATTGGCACAGTCTTTGCTGGGGAGAGCTGCAGGTATACTAAATGCTATAAATACAGAAAGTGGGACATTGGATATTTTGGGCATATTGAAAAGAGAAAATGGTTTGCAAAGGAAACATAATGTTAACAGTAGCAAGATAAGTATAATGGATGATTAAAAAAGATAAGAAAAAAGGAAGAGAAATAAAGGAGGAAAAACAAGCTTTGTAAAAATGCAACCGGATGAAGAGGATGAGGAAGATAGGGCGTGCAGAGCAGCCTGAATAAATAAATAAAAACGGATACGATGCTTTAACCTACGTGGGATAAGGTCACAACATGAACCGAATTAAGACATGGACGCTGAGCTCAGCAGGGAAGAGAGAGGGGGATTCCCTAATAACATCTAGCTTTCAAATTTAAACCAATATTGAAGAGCTATAAAGAAAATTATGGTATGTACTATAATTGCCCCATGTGCATTATTAAACCTGATTAATACTCATGTTGTGGGGTGCATTTTTAAGCGAAGTCTTTTCACATTGCATTTTTTTTTTTTTCGCAGATGGAATTTAAAAGGGCGCTCTGATAGATTTGGGTTTTCCCCCTTCTGCTTGCATTTAACAGGCAATTTGTCCATAATTATATGATTGTAACCACAGGCTTTTTACTTTCCACAAATGTATGGCTGGTTCTGGAAATAAAGTCTTTGGGATTCGTAATGTAGATGAGATGCACAGTGCCTCAATGCCCTGCGCAAGATGCATGCCATAATATACACACTGGGTCGGTGTTATGCAGTGCGCACAAGCTAGCCTAGTTCAAAATGGCCACCCACGGTGTAACATCCCCAAGCTTGAGGAACTCTCTCCTACTGATACTCTTTGCTTTCTATCTATTTCATAAGTCCCAAACCATTCAATATTTGATATAATCAATTTAAAATAGTGACCCGCTGTGTAGCATACCCACGTATGACAACCTTTAAAGGGATCTAGTATAAACATTGTCAAATTCCCCCAAAATTACTTGGAACGCTGATGGTTCTCACATGCCTCATTGTATTCGCATTTCCATTAAAAGCATGGAACAGTTTGTGGTTTTCCAAATTTCCCTTTTATTAAAAAGATATTCACGATTGAAGTGTTCAGATTGTTAATTATCCACTGGAAAGTTTATAACTGTGTACAAAGTCAGTGCAACGAGTAAGCGAATATCACTTTTCATTTTTATTTATTGCTTGGCCATATTGTATCCAATTAACATGAAATCTGTACACATTACTCAGTTGACATACCAGATCACAACAATACACATTTTTATCAACCATTCATCACCTTTTCCCCATGTCAACAAAGTAATACTAGATCCGATTCCGTTTAAGAAATGGGTTTAAGTTTGTCGGTGTGAAAGGGGTGAAGAGGGCTGGGAGATGAGGTGGAAAGAGGAAGCAATCAATTTGGAGGATGCCTTGAGAATTGATCCCACCATCTAGGAACAGACTGGGAGATGGGGACCAAGAATTAAGAGGATGAGGAGACGGAATTAAAGGGAGGGAGAGGGAGTAAGAGATATTAAGAAAATAAGAGTATTAAAAGTATAAAATTAAAAATTAGAAAATGAGAAGGTATGAGAGAGTGAGGGGGGGGGGGGGGGATAATACATAATAAAAAAACAAAACATGCTACTGTGCTAGCTTGATCAATTCATGGATGGGTGCCAATCTCAGGTAAATATACATGTTTCTCATGAATACTGTTTTTTGTTGTGTATGAAACATAAAATCTAATTCAAAACATTGCCTTGAGAATTGATCCCTCCATCTATGAACAGATTGGGAGATGTGGACCAAGAATTAGAGGATGGGGAGACGGAATTAAAGGGAGGGAGAGGGAGTAAGAGATATTTATAAAATTAGAGAATAATAAAGGTATACAAATTAGAAAATGAGAAGGTATGAGAGAGAGAGAGGGATAGAGATTAATGATTTATTAAATTAATTCATGTGCAGATCTCACATAAATGTCCAACTCACAAATACTAGTTTATAAACTTTGACATACATACAGAGTGAGCATAAATTATATGAAACACCAACTGCATGCAATTCAAGAAACTTGAATATGTTGAGCCAAATCGGAAGTGAATTCTTTTTTGAGGGGAGTGAAATAGAGAAAGATTGAAATATTCACTAGAGAGTCTGTATGCTTGATTAAACTCATTAAATGTGCAAATATCATGAATGTTCAATCCACTATGCAGTTGTTCTTTTAGATCCTTCATAAATACAGCTTGCGTTGAGCATAAATTACGATGAAACGTCAACACAAAGTTCAAGAAACGTGGCTATTTTTAGCGCGAAACGGAAGTGATATTTGTTTGAAGAGCGGGCGAAGATGTTTGCCTGAGAGAGTCTGTGCGCTTGATTAAGTCATTGATTTGCAAATCTGCTGTACATGTCTCAGACTGGGAATGGATGCAGGTGTGTGGGTGGAACCGGAAGAAGGATGAGGAGAAGGCATGGAGAAAAGCAAGCAAAATGGCAATTTAAAGGGGACCACCAGGCAAAGAACAACATATAATTATATGTTTTGTTACTGTTTTGTGATATCAAAAAGATATCCAACATTTTGAAAAGGGTTGTGTAATTCATAAATAATGCAATTAATTACCACCACTTACGGAACCACTATTATTTTGTGGTTCCGTACGCGCCAAACATTTGCGAGTGCGCCAATTCTATTCACGCGTACGTTTGGAGACAATAGAATCCCGGACGATTCGTTCGCTCTGCACAAAGGTAGTCTTCGTACATGCAGACCCATGAACGCATGCTTTAGAATGGTGATGCGTTTTCCAATTATATATTTTTTCTGGAAACATATTTTTCTGAACTTGTTCATGGAATGGACTACTAAAGATGTTACCTTTCATTTATAAGATTATTGTTTTGGGGTGGTGGTACCCTTTAACTCCAGAAATGCCAAAAAGAGCTCTTGAAAATCATAGAACAGTCCCTGTTATTTGATCATAAGACAATGTTTAGAGTGTTTATTTGATGTAAGCAAGCTTGAAAAGTAACTCCCCCCCCCCCCCAAAAAAAAAAAAATTAATAAATATTTTTCTCTTGAAACAAGATAATTTTTTTAAAGAGACAGAGCAGTAAAAAAACAGAGGGGCTCAGAGCGATTTAGCCTCTCAAAATGCCTAAAAGAGTCCCCGAAAGTCATAGAGGTGCCCTGATAAATTTGGGGCTTAGGTTGATTTAGTCCCCCAAAATTCCAGAGCCAAGAGCCCCACTCCCCTTTACTTTGACAGTAGATGGCAATATTTAGAGTGTTAACTTTGTATGAAAAGTTGCCCCTGAAAATATATTTGTTTCCCCCCCCCCCCCCCTGAGATAGATAGATAGAGTGGTTGAGGGGAAAGATGATCAATGACGAACGAGAAGATATTATTAGAGAAATTATCACATTTCTGTTTGTCTAACCCAAAATAGAAATAGAGCAAAGTGGGAAAATGAGTGAATAAACGTCCTTCCCCGAAGCCTGCTCTGTTTTCTGTCATTTAATCCGTTTGCTTCAAATCTACTGATCTACTAGTATTTAAAACAAAATAGTTCTAGAAAACATCAAGGCACTTCCACGAACTGATTTTTATTGTGCAAAAATAGTTATATAAAATCAAAATTTAAGTGTCCAAACCATATTTTTAAACTGACAATAACCAGAATGTGACAACCTTACAAAAGGATTTTCTTTCATTCAAGCCTCATGCATTATCACAGTTTTGGTCATTTAAAAGGGATTGTGATGTCATTAACTGACAGATGTTGGAAGGACATTAGTTTTGTGGCCGACCAATCTACTGGGCAGAAAGTTAAGTGTGGACCCACGTTGGTACATTACTGTTTAATAGTGGTATGTAAGAGTAGAGATTTGTTAGACAGTCCGGATGTATACAAAATTGTCTTCCGATTTAATAACACAAGCAGATAAAGTGATAGATACGGTTGCATCAGCAGTTGCTTCCGTTATTACAAGCGTTACATAATACTGTCTCGTCTGATAAGACTTTATTGATTGGGGGGGGGGGGGGGGGGAGAAGATGTGTCGTTACATGATCATGCTTTCTTAGCTTAATTGCAATTCAGTCGTTCCAAAAAGTAGAAAGGACTTTGGGCAATATCAACAGTTAAACTAAGAAAGATAATTTTTTAAATAGTACAGTATGTCCTCATCAAGAGTAGATATGAAAACACTACATTCAGAGAAATGTGTTTTATTTTTAAAATCGTCTTATTTTCAGTTCCGTTTCTTTCTTCAAAATTATGTGAGACTAAATTAAGTTTCTTCTCGTATAATTCCTCAGGAATTGTTTGTTTTCTTGATTCAAGATTCAGTTAACTTTTCTTTTGTATGTTCAGTGAGCTAGACACATTTGTAGCAAATACATGAAATTGGGAGAAAAAGTTACTATGACAGTTAGGAAAAACAAAATATTTATACAAAAATTATATTTCGAGGGCAACTTTTCGAGGTGGCCAGCATGAATTTGTGCACATTTTTTTGGGCCCCTTTTTTTCAGGGGCTATTGTAGCTTTTCACACTTGGATTTTTAAATGAACTTTACTTGTAGTTTTAAGATCAACCATCTTTTTTCCCTCTCATGGTAAAGATTTAGATGAGAAAGATTTACTATTGAACCATTTACTTTTCCTTATTTCCATTCATCGATTTGTTGATTTATTTGTTTTTGTATTGTTTTGGTTTACTTCTAAGGTTTTTTCAGGTATCATCTGTTTTCTTGTCAATTTCAGTATGGATTCAGATAAATTCCAAAAATATTCACTCATCTGTTTACAAAAGTTTTTGTTTTCAATCAGTGTTGTATCTTTTTATTCATTTTTCATACATTCCTCTCCAATTAATTAATTAATTTGTTTCCATATTGTTTTTGGTGGTCTTCCCAGAATTGTTTTCTTGTTTTTCTATTTTCTTGTCATTTACAATAAGGCTTCAAATAAATCCCAACAATATTCATTCATCTTTTTTTCTCCAAAAGTGATTTATTTTTATCCAGTATTGTACCATTTTATTCATGAGCATTCTCAGTCACAGTCATCTATCTTGTTGTTTTTGCTGAAACTCGAGCTGGGAATAAATCCCGGCTGCCAGTGGCAGTCGCAATGACGTCAAACCGAGGGGATAAATTATCCCAACTCAAGCTCTATTTTTGAAACCCGATGATTATTGTATTCATAGAGAATTATGTTACTCTCACACCAAACAAAATATATTTTACAATAAGAAGAAGAAAGTGGGAAAAAGGAGAGAAAACAATCTATATTCATAGAGAATTATGTTTCTCGCCCATCCAAAAAGTGTATAAAAATGATTAAAGGTGGGGAAAAGGAGAGAAAACAGTTCTATTTTTAAACCCTGTGATATATAGTATTCATAGAGAATTATTTTTCTCTCACACCGGAAAAGTGTATGATTTTTTTTTTTTTAATGTGGGAAAAAATTGAAGTATACAAACAAGTCCCAGAATATTCATTCATGAAAAGACCCCAAAGGTGCCTTTGCCTGGTTTTCATCAAGACTTCCGAGCTCCTCAACGAACGCCCCCGTGAGCAGGTTTCTGAGCTGGATCGATTGCGCTGCGTATGACTCTGTGCAACTGCAGTAGGCAAACGGGGAATGCGCAGGCTTAAAGGGATCCGTTAGCTTTGTAATATATTTCCAAATGTGATAGTTAAGACTTTATTCATATACCAATGTCATTGTAAATGTAAGATGCTTCTGAATGATATGTGATGTTTTCCTAGATGCTGAACAATTTTTACATCATGAAAAAAGGTGAGAATTTATGTAAGATTTCTCCCTGATCGTTCACGCAAAGTATCCAAATTTGGATGCTATGAGCGATTCCAGTATCTGAATTGTAATACTTTTGACTACAATCAGAAAGCGTTGTGGAACGCTTTTCAGTTCAGTGTTAATTATCTCCATATTCGGGGAGACATTTGAAAACTCAAAACCATTATGTCATTCTTCTGTTGCCATAACATAGCCAAACAACAAGGTACGAGAAAAGTGTGAAAGATCCCAGTGATGTTGGTTAAATTTGACCATGTCAGTGGATCACTTTAAGCTCGAACTTCGTACATTGTACAAGCCAAACCTCGCCAGAGTTCTTCAAATATATGCAGCTACCCCCCCGGCCACCGCGCAGCATATTTTATTTTTAGCCCCTCTTCAGTGACGAGCTATTGACTTTTAATGAATACTATTTATAGGGTGGCTTTCTTTTTTATCCCACCCCAAAGGTTTTCTTGATTTCATCGCCGACTTGCCGGCTCGTAAGACTTCATGTATATAAAGATGAGTTGCCTAGTATCCGTCATATGATTTTCATCATGCGGGAAAATAACCTTACTATTGATTTCAGTAAAGTTTGAATAATTTGTACGCACAAACACACACAAATGCACAGACTCTCATAAACTGATGGATATTTTTTTTTTATAGTGGTTAAAACTTCTTGAAGAACCTTTACATTCTATCAATCTTCAGAAGATGACTAGAATTAGAATAATTTTTTCTTTTTTCTGTTAATATTCATTTAATTTAATTTAAATTTACTTTTACCTTTATATACTTAATTTATCTGTATTACTGTTTTAATGAAATCAAATAGATAATATTAATTGTGTCATAGTCCCAAACATGTAATATTATGGTTCTAGACACTCAGATAGTGAACAATTTTCAGCATTGGAATTTACAATTTACAAGGGGGAGGACATTGAGGATATTATGGTACATGAACTTGAGAATGTGCAATTAACAATCTGCAATATGCCATTGCTATTTACTTTCTAACCCCAAAGCACTCACACACACACACACACACACACACATACACTACACTGTGCATCCAAAATACCACATGAAAACCTGTGTGTGGGGCGCAGTTGTACACACACACAATGCATTCAATATCCCACATGAAAACCAGTGTGTGGGACACATATTATACCACACAGACACAGTGCATACATGTAGACACCCTGACATATGCAGGTATACACAGACACTGTGTACATAATGCACAGAGATGTCTCCCTATATTGGTATGTGTGCAGCATATGTACTTGTATGGAGACTGTAAAATCAGCTGGTGTGTCCTCAGTTTGACCCCAGTGTAGTCTGGAAATTCAGGCTGCTGTTCGGATTCGACTCATTTGTGTAATTTTGCCATCTTTTTGTGATATCATCCATACTTTCAATGTTGAAATGTAATGACATTTTGTTGATCATTATATTTAAACTAAATCCTAGTTAACTATTTTCAATTACGTTGTTCGATACTATTTAGTATTGAAATAATGGCATGGATATTTCACATATTGTCTGTAAGTAGAGACTAAATTTTGGGAAGCTTTTGTACACTATACATTGTAAATGTAATGTAGAAAGTTCTTCCATGTAGACCAGACATTGTTATGTAATGTTATGTATAGCTTATTAATTATTTCATCTTCTGTGACTTGTGTACTTATATTAGGGGGAAATAATTCTATATTATTTGTTATCTTGTAATGGTTGTACACATTTTGTATATTTGGTGTTTCAATATTTTAAAGCAACGCTAGAAATTAACCATTTTCCCTTTTTGGTTCAAATTGGCAATAAAAGCACCCCCCCCCCCCCCCAATTTTAGTTGCCCAAAACATTAATGTGGTGGTCCCAATGTAAGGAATTAACATTTAGACATGTAGTAAACTGAAAACGAGCAAATAATTATGTTGATAATAAACTACGTATGAATGTATAATATTCTAGGGCATGCATAGAGAATGCTAGGGGTCAATTTTAGGTCAAGTTTACCCATTAACTATACTGACTCTTCAAATAGAATCTGTCAAGCTATATATCAATTTGTGTTCCACAAACATGCTTTGTTGACATTAGCCATCCATACTGTATTGATTTCTTGGAGGCCGAAATTTAAACCAGAATGCAGTATTGATATAATATTGATATTGATATGCGAATTGTTACTAGTCCAGTTTTTAGGGTACAATATGAAATACCTATATTTAAATTCAGAGCAAATAAAAGTAAGGTAGAGATATTTTGGAAGTACCCTTTAGTGGAAAAACAACATGGTTCTCTGTGCGATTTAGCCCCCTTGTAATACCAAAAGACACCCAAAGGCCAAACATTGAACCAGAACAGAGGTATTGATATTGACATACATATTTTTAGGGTAAAATATGAATCTCTTCCTTGAAAATCAAAGCTACTAGAAGTTAGATATTTATTTTTGCAAGTTCCCTTTAAAGGACCTACAGAATACAATGTACTTTGACACTTATTCCATAGTTGATGACTTGAAACATAGGTATGCCGAAGAAAAATCCATGAAAATAAACACAGTAGTGATTTAAAACTAGTTTTATGATGCCAAATCTCAATTAGCAGCCAGTTTACGCCCCACCCACATTAGCGTCCGGAATCAGCAGCGTGATCGACATGCTCGTTTGACAATTCATTGGCTTACGTCATGACGCAGTCATCTACAGAATTTAGTTCATTAGTCCGGTCTTTAGATGACGTCACATTTTGGCGATTTAAAAGGGGCGTTCCCAGGACAATTAGATTTGTACTAATTACCCCCACAATGATTGATTTCATGAGAAATGACTGCTAAATTCTTTTTCTTCAGGAAAAATTACTTATAGAGAGCCGAATTGTGAAAATTAGGCCATCTAGACGCTGTAGTTCCTTTAATGGAAAACATACTCAGGCCAGTCAGGGTAATATGGACAATTTAGTCCCAGACAAAACCAAAAGAGCATTGATGTTCATGACATAAAAGGAGCCCCTGTATATTGCCATAGATTTCAGTGCAAAACAAATTTTCAGTATGCTGAAAGCTAGTCCACAATTTAAAAAAAAGTGATTTCCCCCCCCCCCCCCCCCCACCCGATATCCTTTCTCAAAGTTAACGATACAATTGTGTGCTATTTTTGTATTACTTAAAACAAAGAAAACACAAGCACAATAGAAAGTGCATGAAAAAAATAACTTGTGTTCTAATTATTACTAAGAGTGATAAATCTTCTGTATGTACTAATATTGCACATGTCAAGTTAATTAACTGGGAACTATATTAATGTAAATAGATTGTTTGGTAAGACGCAGACCTATAAATAGAAATGCAAACACAGAGACTTGTAATAGCATCCTTGCGGACAAAAATAGAACATTGATGTCGTAATATCAACAAATTACAGCAATTAGGCAATTAGCTGCTTATAGTGGAGACCCATACTTTGTATCGTTTGAGTTTTCTTGCCCTTTCGGTCTCGGATAAAAACAGAAATAAAAATAAGCAATTTAGTGTCTGATGAAATGTTAATGACTCAGGAACGCAGCATTCGATCGCAGGTCAGTTCTTATGACGATTTTATTTATTGCTAGAATACAAATAAAGGAAAGAAAATTAGAAATTCTCTTCATTCAATGTTAATTTCAAACAGAAACATTTACTTGATTAATTCTGAAATGTAAGTGCTGTTTCTTTAATTTGTCCTTGATGCTTGATGACATCCTTTCTTTGGGGAGATTTTACGAAGACGTACAAAAGAAAAACGTTGCAGATTATGAACCTTTTTCATTTATGTTTGTTTCAAACAATATCCTTTGAAATGTTAGTGCTTGTTTTTAATGAGCCCCTGGTGGTAGATAACATGATTTCTTTCTGAATTTTTTTTTTACAAAAATATTTAAAAAAAGAACAAATTAAGATGCAGTCTTCCTTGTATGTTTATTTCAAACATTGTCATTATCCAAAATGTAAGTTCTTGTTCTTATTTATGCGTCCTAAGGACGTTGATTACATAATTTCTTCAAGTAGAACATTACAAAAAGAAACATACAAAAAGAAAACAACATTGAACCTTTTCCTTTTACATGTACCGTAGAACACCATCGTCAAGCACCCCCAAGCACCTATACGCATCTTGCTTTTAAAGACGTTTCCATGAGATTCACCTCCATTATTATCCTCATGAATATTCCTCACCATTATTTGCATTCTTGATTAAAGTTTCCCGTTTGGACAGAGAGCGGGCGCTCTTTAAAAGCAAGATGCATATAGGTGCTTGGGGGTGCTTGACGATGGTGTTCTACGGTATGTTCATTTCGGACATAGTCATCTTTGAAATGGAAAGTGCTTGCTTTTAAGTTGTTCTTGCTTGATTGTTAATCACTAATTTCATCATTTATTTCATGAATTTGACAAGAAGCATACAAGCAGAAATACTGAAGATAACCTTTTCTTACAAGTATAATTTTAATTTCAAAACAAAAGCTTGAAGCTTCGTTCTCTGAAATGGCATTGTTTTTAATTTGTCCTTGGTCGCTTATTACTTTATTATTTTCTTTTTCTAGAACTTAACAGAACATGCGAGAAGCAATTTGAAAGAGGGCCAATTTTCTTTGCATGTTTGGTCGGAAAAAAAAAAGACCCATTGTCCTGTTCTTGGAAATAAAATGCCTAGTTTAATTTGTCCTCCCTCCACACTAACTTGTTTCTGTACTGGCCCATCTTGCAATTTGACTTGCCCTCTTACTTCTAGATGTAAATGAATACATATAATATAACATTGTTTTCTTGTACTTGTAGTTGAACAATTATTTAGTTGCCCGATCGGGCAAGAAAACTAGACAATTTATGAAATTTGACTTGAAATTTGTGCTTGCCCGACACCAGGCAAGAGCGCAAGTGCGATTACAATATTGATACTGTAAATTCAACAACAAAATTCAAATATTAACAAAAGAAATGGTAAAGATGTGTCTTTTCCCCCTATCTGTCTGTAAATCTTGAGTCATTCTCTAAAACTGAATAGGTTGCTTTGATCTTGACCCTGGTGGCTATAAATTAGAAGAGTTCTTTCCTAGAATGTTGTTTATTAAACATGACATCACTTTCTGTTGTTGTCAGTATGCCTTGTCTGTTGTCCCATTTTTCTTGAATTTGTTAAAATTACTTATCTATCGATGATGTGATGCTGGTATTACATGCATTCTCCATATCTCTATGATAGCGAGAAACACCATACTAAGATGTATAATACAATGTAGCACACACTAAAGGAAGGTTACCTTGGACGCGAGGGTAGCGGTAATAAGTCGTTGCGTCATAAGCTTCGCGTCTCTCGGGGACTCGGCTGTCGTGCTTTGCTGCGTATCTTTTTCTTTTATATTTTTGTCTTCCCCTTTATTATGAAAATGTGTTGCGCAAGTGAGAGACGCAGGTTGATGTAATGGTTGCGTCGGCTCGCTGGGGAAAGTACAACATCACTCTTAACGATTCTGTTGTGTAACCTGTGTTGTTGATGAGAGAGAGAGAGGGGGGGGTGGGGGTGGGGGCTGACAGTACATCGTAGAGAAGATGGATGGATGGATGGATGGATGGATGGATGGATGGATGGATGGATGGATGGATGGATGGATGGATGGATGGATGGATGGATGGATGGTGGATGGATGGATGGATGGTTGGATGGATGGATGGATGGATGGATGGATGGATGGATGGATGGATGGATGGATGGATGGATGGATGGATGGATGGATGGATGGATGGATGGATGGATGGATGGATGGATGGATGGATAAATTGTCTGCTTCACGCTGGAAAGTGCATCATCACTTTTCCTTGTCCTGTTCAAGAATAGAAAGATAGACAGAAGAAAGGGAACATTTCATCTGTCACAATGATTTGGATAGATTGATGGATGAATGGATGTTTGGCTAGAGAAATAGGAAGCTAAAATGAATAACAAAAGACCAATAGATTGAATAACAAAAGACCAATAGATGGGTATATAGATAGGAAAAAAAGATTTTGATGGATGAGAGATAGATAGAAGAAGAATATGGATGAGGTTGAACAGGAGGAATAAAACTGGATTGGGCAGAGAGAGAGGGGGGAGGGGGAGGGGGAGGAGGAAGCAAGGAAGCAAGGAAGGAAGGCTGAGAAATGGATGAAGCAAGGTTCATCAAGCTGAACTTCTGAACTCCACTCTCTCTTTCTCTTCATCTCATCTCTATTTTTCTTGGAGCAACATCCATCTTACTGCATCCTCATCACCTCATCAACTCTTTATCCAAGCCCACATCCAAAGCAGTTCTTTAAGGGTTGTTTTGTCTTGTGACTGTCTTTTGCCTGAGTGTGCCCCTGTCTTCATTTTTGTGCAACTTTTCTTTGCATCCACATCCGAAGCAACTATTTCACTCATGATTTCCCCCTCGTTTTGTTTTCCTTGAACCATTTCAAAAGGGTTACTCTCTATCTCAGTATCTTGCCTAGAGTTTGCCCCTTATTCTATTTTTTTGCAACTGTTTGTTGTATCCACAGCCCAACCAACTATTTTACCTAAGGTTTTCCCCTCGTCTTGTTTTCCTTTTTTAAAGTATGCCTCTGTCTTTTGCCACAGTTTTCCCCCTCATCTTCATTTTTGTTGCAAAGTATGGTTCATTTTCCCCTTCTTAATTGATCACCTCATCTTTTTTCACTTTACTGGTTACTTGACCCTTTCTTACCTATCTTACCCATCTTGTATTGTTGCTGTCTGTCTGTCTGTCCGTCTTCTTGCCTTTTTTCTTAAGATGCATAGCTAGGGCGTACCCTTAGTAGGCCACAGTTTTATGTATTTCTTGATTCTCATCTTTTTCTAGTAATTTTTTCTAAAGATCTCTTCATCTTTTTTTCAAAACCTCTCTGTCCCCCTATCTCAATGCCTGTCTGGACCGCAGTCCTTGGTCGATGGATCATGGTGCTGGATGGTTAGCTTGAGTGGGCGGGATGTTATTGTCTGGTGAGAGTCATAAGGGCATTAAGTCATCTTTTAGATAAATTGAGTTTAAATGCATACCATCTTGTAGATCTGAGCTTCCGATATTTGATGCCAAATTTTCAAACAATAATACTTTTTAATATTTGAATTATGACAAATTAAAGATAGCTACATTTGGATTTTACAGGCCTCCCAAAATTTAAAACATGATCGTCTCCGAAGTACCAAAAGTGACTTCGCGCCCTGCTCTTTCTCAACTGACTTTTTCTTCTTCATCTCTCTCCTTTTCTCTGCTCGTTAGTAGCGGGATGGTAACTGACCTTGATGATCGGATCGTTTGATCGGATCGGCAAAATTTTATCGATCTTCGAAATTGGATCGATGATCGGGATCGGATGATCGGCTATAAAAAAAAAAAAATTCTTTGGAAAATGATCCCCCAAAAACACAATTTGGGAATATAAATGAATACCAAAGCAACATATATCCATATTAATAAGCCCAAGGTAATCTTGTACGGGTATGCTTTCATTTCAAACTGATTACCTCTTCTTTTACAAAATTACTCACGCCGATTTTGAGCTTAGTCCCATGTGATTAATTTGGCGTAACCTTTCAGAAACACATGGGACTAAGCTCAAAATCGGCGCGAATAATTTTGTAAAAGGAGAGGTAATCAGTTTTAAATGAAAGCATACCCATACAAGATTACCTTGGGCTTATTAATATGGATATATGTTGCTTTGGTATTCATTTATATTCCCAAAATATGTTTTTTGGGATCATTTTCCAAAGAAAAAAAAACAGATTTTTTTTTTTTTTTTTTTTTTTTTTTTTTGCCGATCCGATCTTCCGATTTTTTCTGCATGATCGGAAATCGGCAAAAACGGTCCGATCATGTATGATCGGATCGTGATCGGCATGCCGATCCGATGATCGGTTACAGCACTACTTTTCTCTCTCATCCTCTGTAACTCCTTGTTTTTTTCTCTTCATGATTCTATTATTCTCTTTGATGTCTTTTCATTTCCCCCCTCCCTCATCTTTCTTCCATCAGTCTATGTCTATGGATGTGCTACAGTACAGTCCTGGGTTGGATGTGCTGGTCGGTTAGCTTGCGTGGGCGGGATGATAACTTTCTTTCATCAGTCTATGTCTATGGATGTGCTACAGTACAGTCCTGGGTTGGATGGTTAGCTTGCGTGGGCGGGATGATAACTTTCTTTCATCAGTCTATGTCTATGGATGTGCTACAGTACAGTCCTGGGTTGGTCGGTTAGCTTGCGTGGGCGGGATGATAACTTTCTTTCATCAGTCTATGTCTATGGATGTGCTACAGTACAGTCCTGGGTTGGATGGTTAGCTTGCGTGGGCGGGATGATAACTTTCTTTCATCTCTATCCTCTGCTCTCTCATCCTTTGTGACATTATGTTTGTCTCTCTTTATAATTCTATTATAATTCCCTACGATCTCTCTTTCTTTCTCTCCTCATCTTTCTCCCGTCAGTCTGTACATCCATGGATACAGTCCTGGGTTGGATGTGCTGGTCGGTTAGCTTGCGTGGGCGAAATGTTGTCTTTCTTTTATCTTCCATCCCTCGTGCCTATTTTTCAAATATCGTTCTCCATCTCTCGTCTCCCTATATACCCCTTCCTATTTCTCTTCCCTCCATTCCATCCCAACCCTTGGCTATGTCTATCTTTCTGCCTGTATCTTATATACCCTAGTGTGCATTGTGTACCTCCATCCATGGCTGCACCGCTCTACAGTTTTCCTGATCAGTCAGGCTGTGCTGCGTATCGGTTGGTTAGAGTGCGTGGGCGGTCAT
The DNA here is from genome assembly GCA_037951105.1 of Echinarachnius parma. NCBI lineage: Eukaryota > Metazoa > Echinodermata > Echinoidea > Clypeasteroida > Echinarachniidae > Echinarachnius > Echinarachnius parma. Next base: position 33,687 of record JBAMJV010001066.1, on the reverse strand, counting down.
GTTGTCTTTAAGTTTCTTACTCTGTTTCTGCCTCCTTTTTCTCTCCATTTTATGCATCACATTATTTCCTCCTCTCTTGCCGTCTTGCTGAAATTGGCAGTCATGTTGACTTTGTTACTCCGTTTCTGTCTCCCTTTCCCCCTCGTCTTCCGACTCTGCATCACTTTACTTCCACCTGTCTCGCTATCTTTCTGAATACATGTCCATTTTCACTTTCAGGTTCCCCCCCCCACCCCCCTTCTCTCTTTCTCCCATTCTCTCTCTTTCTTACTTCTTCCCTTTTTCCTCTATTTCCAACATCTGCATGACTTTATTTCCTCCTCTCTTGCTGTCTTTCTTTACCATTTTCCCCTCTATCGTCCCCTTTCTTCCCCCCTCTCTTCCCCCCTCCATGGTTGTACAGTAGTCCCAGGCGAGTGATTCTAGATGGTTGGTTAGGGTGCGTGGGCGTTAATGTTATATTTCTTACTCGGTTTCTGTCTTTTCATCCTTTTTATTTTCCAACTCTGCATCGCTAAGTTTATCTCCCCTTCTCTTATGCTTTCTTTCTGAACATCTGTCCATTTCCCTTCTACATGTATGTATGTACCCCCCTTCTCTCCACCTCTCTCACTCTTCTCTCCATGGCTGTACTGTAGTTTCGGGCGGGCGGGTGGTGCTGGATATGGTTGGTTACAGTGCATGGGCGTTAATGTTGTCTTTCTTACACAGTTTCTGTCTTTTCTTCCTCGTTTTCCAAGTTTATTTCCCCCTCTATTTTGCTTTCTCTTATGTTTCCCTTCTGTATGTATGTATGTACCCATCTCTCTAATTCTCTCCCTCCTCTTTTCGGGTGGGAGGGCGATCGTACTAGATATGGTTGGTTAGGGTGCGTGGGCGTTAATGTTTTCTTTCTCATCTGCCGGCCGTCTAGCAGAAAATGCCAAAGGTGTGTGTTCATGAATTTTGGGCAAATAGAAAAAGAGAGAAAAAAATGGCTCAACATCTTCTATCCCCCCTCCTTCTATTTCCTGCCATGTTTGATTTCACTTTGTTTGATATCGTTTTGAGAAAGGAAGTTGGTTTTCTATTGCTGGCCTTGTTTGGTAGCCGTCCGCGCCCTCCTTTTCGCCCACACATAATGATTCATGTCATTTGATGTGAGATGTGTGACTCCTTCTTGTACTATACATACAGTGCTCTGATTCGTGTATGAAGTTTAAACAAAACGGTCTGTACTGGGAATTTGACTCTTGTTTGATCATGACCGACTTTGCATCAATGCTAATTTCACTTGCCTTAATGCAAATTAGACTATTTGAAATGTCACATTTTGTATTTCTAATTGTATCGTTTCCTGTTCTATCTAATTATAGCCTCTGTTATAGCTGAAAATGTATTAGGTCACTTAGTATAAAATTAATAGGAATAATATCCAGTTTACTGCTCAGTTTTCCTTCCAATTGTTGCTGAAGATTTATAAACAATTTTAAGTTTTTTACTCTTACCGTGGTCATTTGTTCTTGCTACTCATTTCAACACTTTTTATTTGATCCCTTTAGCAAGATTTTACATACAATTTTGAATCAAACCTGCCTATAGTGACCACTAAAGGGAAACGGAAGTAGTTGCCACTGACTGTATACAGGTGACCTCTATCCATAGGTTCCATAAAATTATTTTCTCTGCATAGGCTCACTTTCATAGGCAAGTTGGCTCCTGTAGACAAGTGGCCACTAAGACAGGTTTGACCGTAACTTCAATATTGTTTAGCTTTTTCCCCCCTGCGGCTGTCATCTAGATTGTACACACTCAATTTTCCAGGGGAATGGAGTCGTCCCTGATGTTCAAAACAACATCGTCAATTTATTCCACGCCAAATAACGAGGGTTTGATCATTCGCAGCCCCGCCCACGCAATAACGGCCCGTCTTTGGCGCATGCCGACGCAAACATTGCAGCAAACCCACCACAAATCAGCCTCGCATTAGAGATAACCCAAAACACAGTTCTCCCTGTCAATTTGTCTCTTTTCCCTCTCTCCCCTTCTCTCATTTCTTTGTTTGTTTCTTTTCTTTTCAGTTTGTTTGTTGTTGTTTGTTGCTGTTTCCCTTGTCATAAGACCCGTTTTCACCCAGATTCGTTTCTCCTTAGTTCCCTTCTCTGGGGCTCAAAATTCACACTGGCCCGCTGGCCCTGTGATCGCCAACATTTCACTTATTAGGGTTGCCTGACTGGGTACCTAAATTTTTCAGAAATGTAAGGTTTTCACTTTGTTTGGGACCACCTAATATAAATCTGGTTTGGGTTTAAAGCAACAGTTGAAACTTGAATCTCTCATTTAAAAGTAAAAGAACCAAAATGCGTTGTATTTAAATGGAAGCCTGTTCTGAAACGGTGGATTTGAATAAGCCCACAATTAGCGTTTGAAATCTCTTTTCTGTCTTATTTTTTTTCTTCCAATTGATCAACATTAGCTTAAACATGTATTCCAATGCTGATGCTGGGCTGGATGAGTGTATTTAAAACACATCCATAGCCTCCCCATACTAACAAAAACATAACATTTATGCCAGTCGGGGTTGATATACTAGTGTAGGTACAGTAATATCATAGTTTATGCCCTCCTTCCCCCTCTCAAAAGTGTTCCAAAATATATTCTTCAGGCCAAAATCTGCAACATTTTGAATCTCTGCGCAGGCTTAGCTATTAATTTAATCAAGAGTAGTCCAAAAACATGTCTCTTAATTTGTATTGTTTACTAGATGCCTGTACATAAACTCGCCCCTAGACTCCCAGACTAATGAAAACATGCAATTTATGCCAGACAGAGGTGTAATAAGAGAAGGGGTAATGTTCGCTTTAGCACCGGGCGGGCGGCCCGAGAGGGAGCGCAGTCTATTTTAGGAGTCTCGCTTGGGACCGTGGACCGTGGCACATTATGTGACGTCCCATGTATGTGGGTTACATGTGCCACACACGCATACATGCAAGCACACATGCACGCACGCATGCACACAAACAAACACATGCGCGCGCACACACACTCACACACACACACACACACACACACACACAAGCAAACACACACACCCAAAAGCACACATGCACACAAACACACACGCACAAACATGCAGACATACAAAAGCATGCACACACACATACACCCACATTCTAACAAACAAAACACATACACATGCAAAAACACACACACAGACATGAGACAAACGATATCATATGTTTGTGTAGTTTAAATGTACCACACGTGCATACATTGATATGTGAGTGTACTATGTCTATCAACTGCATGTCTGCACCACACCAACACACAATTATACACACACACACACACACACACACACACACATATTGAATGTAATACAAATGTAATTAGTCTATAAATTGCAAGTATACACACACACCCACGCGCGCGCTTAAATGTAACATACTATTTGCACGAATAAATGTATGTGTGGGATAGAACACATGAAATAGTGATGTTGGTTGCGTACAGTTGTACCACGCATAAGGATATGACGTGCTATGTATGTAGGTTGCTTGTTATTGACGTCACTAACATTAGCATTGTGTATGCGGTATACGTCACTGCGCTCTATTTACATGGGAATGTTTTTACAGTGACAATACCTGGTTAGCATGGTATGGTAGTTGTGGGAAGCGGTTTAGGAGCTGTCATCTGGCAAGGATAGAATTTCCTCATGGCGTATGTATACTTGAGTTATGAAATACCATAAATGCAAATGCAAATATTGAGATAATAAGAGTGATAATATTAAATTGAATGTTTTGTGGCAGAGTAGTTTGCGAGTTGATGGTCAAAACACAGTTCGACCTCATTGTTGTTTTTTCCAAAGAAGACAAATGTAAGACATTTGGCAAATGTGAAGGTCTGTTAATTGCAAACTTAACAATCTACTGAAACTGTAATGAATCGCAAGTAAGGAAATATACACATTTGAGCCAATCAGATTTGTGAATTTAGTCACATGGTCTGACTTGCAATTAAATGCAATTTTACAATCGATTGCAACTCAACTGCAAAAGGCCCCAGGTCTGGTGCTCAGACTGTTGCCCAGGAACTATTGACCCTTTTCATACCTCAGCCTAGTTTCCTTTGGTCATCAAAGAATTATGAGAGAGCAGGAGAGAGGGGGAATGGCAACACTGATGACCCTTCTCCAGCCACGACCTACTTTGCATTGGACGTGAACTCTAGCAATTACGTGTATGTATGGTATAGGGACAGTGGAAGCCTGTTTCTACTTTCTACCAATTGGTCTTGTAGCTATTACATCAGATTGACCTCACACCAGACATGCCCTACTTACAAGTTACAGTGGTCATTAGGTCTTACAGTACCAATTGCTCAAATTAACATCCATGACACTGGCGATGTCAGTAGATGTAATTACCTTTTGGCATACCAAGGGTTTCATAAGCAACATATTTGCTTGAAATTAACCCTTTTCCTTGTGGCCTAGTCAGGCAATTTTTTCCATTTTTAGTAGCCTGAAACCGGAATCTAGCACTTGGCAAATTACAATTGAGTTTAATTTGGGCCAGCAGGCCTGTTGTTATTTCCAAGGATTGCATTGTATTCTAGAACAGGTTAAAATGATTGTGATTGTTCTTCTTTTACAACCAGATAAATCAATGAAATCAATTTAAATCAATTTACTTATTTGATTTCAGCCTTGGTGGAGAAAATAGGTATATATCTAAGAAAGCAGGTTGGGTTAGGTTAGAAAGAGAGGGAGGGGGAAGGCATATGTGACTGGCTATAGCAAAACCCTGCACTTGTCGGTAAAAATCAAAATGTAGATTTTCATACCATTACAAAGGCCTCATCACAAGCTTTCATTTTATCCTTTGTTTTAACAAATTGGTCAATAATTGGCGAAGATATGATTGTTTAAATTTTTACAATCATAGGTCTTTTACACACATTGTGTGAACTTAAAACGCCCATTTCTTCAAAACGTGAATTACGGACAAGTGCCTGGTTTTGCTATAGCCGGTCACATAATTTACACATTGGTTAGGTAGCTTACTCCAATCCACTGGCTTGACAACAATGTTGACCCCTATTTAGCCATGTCCTACTTCTTCTGGTCATCTGACCCACATTTTGCATCCACCCCAGAGCTGGTGGAGCAGGGTGTGAACTTTCTGACAAAGTACATCAAACTTATACATGTGTGTTTATTCCTTGGTGTCAATGTTTCATGGCATGCGCACACATTTTTAAAAATTTGTCTGTGTTTGTGTTATAACTCAAATTACTCGATGGTCAGTTTCTTGTAAAGAAATGCTAGAAATTATTTGTTTTGCCTTGTGGCCCAGACAGGCAAGCAAAAACATGAATTTTCAACACTGTAGTGGCACCAAACCTGAATCTCATGATCCATAATGAGGAAAAAGATAAAAATATTTTTATGTTTGTTGGCTTGAAGCTAGGTTTTCGTTGCTCTGGGACAGCGGGCTTGCACTAACTTCAAGCACGGTGTAAATTATTATAAAGCATTGAAACAATTTCATTTTCAAGGTCACAAAACGTGTCCTATAATTTATTTCTAGACTTTGATTTGTATGGTTGACTTTAAATACTCCCCCCCCCCCCTCCCCCCCAAACAAAAAAACAAAAAAATAATGGATGAAATGCGGGCAGTTAAAAGTATTTTTCTCTTGAAATGACAGAATAAGACAGTATACATCCTCTTTTCATTCACCTGACTTGGATAATTCACATTGAACCTCTTTGTACACCCTACATGATTGATGTTTTATGTTTGATATAATCATGAATGATAATAATGTTCATAAGACCATCAAATCGTGTAACCACACTGACAGATAGCACTAAGTGTGCATTAGCAAGTTGATGTCTGTGGACAGTATTAGTACTGCACTACTGGATTACAGAAAGGTTGAAGAACTTTCCAAGTTCAGCTTTATGCGAAGAGTTTAGTTGCAAAAGTGCATTATCTCCATTTTTGTTGTATATTTTGAGATATTTGTTATTCAAGCTGCTGAATTGTGAAGAAAACAATACACAAATGTGATAGTCACACACTCACACTTATAAAAATACACCTTGATGTCTACATAACAAGCAAAGTATAATTTGAAAGGCATTATTTTGCATGTTACTTATAAAATGATGGCCTTACTGAAGAAAAAAAATGAAAATGGCATTTATGATTTATTGCATTTTGGCAATATAACTGATGTGCTTTACCAAAAAATGTGTCACTTTCTCCAGGGTTCATTGTCCAGTTGTCCAGCTATAGCTCATGGGCAGCTGGACAGTGCAGACATGTCCATTATTAATCCAATTTGGGCAGTCCACTCTTCAAGTTATTTTTCAAGATCTCTTTCTTTTCTTTTTCTTCCCCCTGTTCTTGTTCCTTTTATTTTCTTTCCTTTGTTCGCCTTTCCCTAAAATTGTATTCCCATTTTCTTCAAGTTATTGTACATAGCCCCTTTTCTTGACCATTTTCTTTGCTGTTAAATGTACCAGTTTTCTGTCCTGTTATTCTCTTTCTAACTTATTATCTTATATTCCTTTTTTATTCTCCCTTCCTTAATTGTATCTTTCCATAAAATTATTTTCTGTGTTTCCATTTTCTTCCTCTATGTTTTCTTCTCTTCCTTCCTCTAATTTTGTTTCTTTTGGCGGCAGTCCGTTTGCGCTAATGACTTCCGAGTTGAGTGAAACGCTTCCCCCCACCTGACAAAAGCTTGCCAATTTAGCGAGTCAATGTCAAAGGGGGACGGGTGACCAGTGGGGATATCAATAAACCCTTTGATTATCAAATGCATTAAGAGTAGACCCACAATTCATGGTTCGGTTCTCAAGGGGTTATTGGACATTGCTGGACGTTGCTTTGGGGGAGGAGCTCTGATTGGTCAGCTGGCGCAGTGAGCCAGGGAAAAAAACATTAAATGTATTTTTCGAGGGCTACTTTTCAAGCTCGCCCGCATGAAAAGACCACTCTAAAATTTGCTTTTGCATTGAACTCTATGCAAATTATTGATAATTTTGGGGCCTAAATCGCCCTGAGACCCTGTGTATTTTTGCACTGCAGCAAGCAATGTGATCGATGGTAGCACGAATGACTCCTTTCAGAATACTTCATCTTGATGGCCCAAAAGTGAAACAAGAACCTGAATGATCCCAGAATTTTTGAAATACTGGTCAAATGTTACAATATTCAAATTCATCATTTAAAAATCCTCAATCTGATTTGAAAAAAAAAAACACACCAACAAACACAATGAAATACAGAATTGAATAGGGAGTACAAATAGCAAGCAGAGTTGGTGATCCCAGGAAAATGTACTCATTGAAATTTGTTTCTAATCTGCCTGTGATAATAATGAAATTGTTAAAGAACTTGAGTACTTGCAGACTAGTTAGTTCACATGCCAGTTTCTGGTATGATGTTGAGGATGTGCTTTCATTGAACGTGGGTCGAGGATAATTGGGGATTTTGTCAAATGGGGTCAAGGAATGAGGGGTAAGACTTGGTTCGCGTGGCTGGGGGATTACGCTTGGGTCGCGTGACTGGTGTCGAAAGTTCGAGATGTGTTATTATTATTTTGCCAGGGATCTGTGTAGGGACCTGCAAAATTGATATTGTCTGGCGACATGATGATACCCTACCTCTATTGTGGGCATGGATGGGGGTAAGGTCATGTGATTTAGAAAAATGGGGGGAGGGGGGGGGGGGGGGGGAGGTCATAGGAAAGATTTTCACCTTACCTTTAGTTAGGGTTGTACCAATGTTTTGTAGAATTGTCTGTTATTTTTTAGGTGAGGATCTAGGTTTATTGAGATTGTTTTCTTTTCACAAGGAATTGCGTATCGCTTCTTGACATGATCCCCCCTCTGTTGTTGTGAGTAGGAGATTTGGCAGGGTCATGTTGATGTTGAAGAGGTGCAGAGGGGGGGGGGGGGGGGGGAGGTCAAAGCACAAGGGATTTACTTTTGGTCGCGTGGCTGGTGCCCAAAGTTCAAGATGTGTTATTTTACTGCCAGGGATCTATGCAATTGGAGATCATTTGCTTTTCACTAGGGATCTAAAGGAATTGGATATCGTCTGGCGACATGATGATGATACCCTACCGCTATGGGGGGCAGGGGTGGTGGTAATGACCTAATGAAAAATGGGGTTCGAAGGAAAGACTTTTTCTCCTAGTCTTTAGGGTTGTACCAATATTTCTAGAATTGTCTGAGTTTTAGGTGAGGATCTGAGTTTTTAAAGATTGTTTTCGTTCTCACTTGAGATACAAGGAATTGTATGTCTTGACATGATATCCCCCCTCTTTTGTGAGCAGAGGATTTGGCAGGGTTGTGTTGATAATGGAGAGGGGCAGAGGAGGGGGTCAAAGACTCAAAGAACAGGGGATTTACTTTTGGTCGCGTGGCTGGTGCCAAAAGTTCGAGCCCTGTTGTTTTTTGGCTAGTGATCTGGGCTGTTGGAGATGGTTTTCTTTTCGCTAGGGACCCAAGGTATTGGATGTCATGCGACATGATGATATCCTACCTCCTTTGTGAGAAGAAGGGGATCTGGCGGCAACGTTGTGATGATTTTGAAAATGGCCTCACAATGAAGGGGGAGAGCGTAGCAGTCAGCTTTTATAAGTTACATAAAAATGATAAGGACTCTTTCATTTCTTTTGGGTGGCCCCACAATGTACTTGTGTGTTTTAGATCCGTATTTGTTGGTGGACAATAAGGCTGTCGATTTCGGGTATATTTACTACCCGGGACTCGCGATAATTTTTCGGGCGAGTCCCGGGTACCCGAAATTTATCCATTTGTTGATTTCGCTATAGGCATGTCACACCGCTGGGAAAACATGTTCATTCAAGTGACAAAAATGCAGCGCATTTATGACAATAAATCATCTTCTAAAATACAGCAAAGAGGGAAAAAGGAATGAAAAGAAAATGAGAGTGGGCAGATAACTCGGGCGTTCAAAAAGGGGACTTTTTGCTTTTTTTTTCGGGATATCGAGTATCGATTTTTGCGCCCGGGACTCAACATTTTTCGGCGGGACCCGGGTACCCGGGACTCATCAACAGCCTTAGTGGACAATGCAAGTCCTTGTTGTTATTGGCAACCAGCCCTCGGCTAAGGGCAAGTCCCTCCAGTTAGGCAAATGGAGTGACGAAAATTAAGAATGTAATGATCAATTCATGATTGTCAACATTGACAGATTGTTCCCATTCTTACTGGACTAATCAAAATTGCGTTGATTATTGAAAACATTTGGTCAATCTTTGGAAACAATTGTGTTTTAACAAGTTATGCTTCATTGATTCCATGACAATGATTATGGCAATATTTTTTATTTGTAAACAGAACTTCACATCTGTAGATGTTTTTGATGTAATCATGATGACAATTGCGATTTTCATTTACATAAAAAAAAAAAAATTATACAGAGCTTCAAAGTAATACTATCTATATTTATTGTATTTTCTGTCTTTCATACAGAGCTTCATCTATAGACTTTGATGTAATGATGATCATAATTGTGATTTTTATTTACTTAAACAAACAAAAAACAGAGCTTCAAATTTATGACAATTATAATTTCAATATTATCTATATTTGATATATTTATGGTATTTGTTTTCTTTCTGCTTCCTCCCGATCTCAGGACGCTGCGCCCGGCGGCATTGTGGCCCCATCCTTGGTTGTCATGGTGATGATGCACATTGTCTCGGGGAGCAGATGAGCAGCGACATGTCGGTACCCTGCCCCACCACACAGATCAACGGACAGCCAGCCAACCACACCGTGGCACAGGTCAGTCCCACATGCTACTTTTAGTGTTGGATTTTGTTGGTTAAATGTCAAAAGGAGGCTATTCTTATTATGATCTTGCAATTTAGAAATAAAAATAATAAGATTTCTACTTTAAAAAATAAATGATGACACTGTCTCAGGGAGGATTTTAGCCGCAACATGTCGGTACACTGCCCCACCACACAGCTCAACAAATATTAATTTTCATGTTGGTTAATTTTGTAAACATTAGTCCCATGCATTGATTTGTGTGTAGTTCAACAACTTCGGGTCCTTTTCAGCCCATATGGCTGCAATGGGGGAGCCTTTGATCAATGCTTACATCTGTTTGTTATTCACATTTTGTCCCACATGTTAAGTTTTATGTCTGTAATATTTATAATCCTTAATCCCATGCATTGATTTTCATGTAGGAAAACAACCTCGGGCCCAGCTCTGGTCGCAGCGATCCCCCCATCTTGCAGCAGCAGGCGGAGGAGATGGCTGCCATGCAGAGCCGCATCCCCCACACCTTCCGGGACGCAACAGCGGCCCCGCTGCGCAAACTCAGTGTCGACCTCATCAAGACCTACAAGCACATAAATGAGGTAAGAACAATTTCTTCCTGCAAATCTGTATATCAATCATTGGATAATGGTTGCTACTAAGTACTTTTGTAATGCATGTTCTGTCTTAGCATTTATTTTCCCCAATCTCGGTTTAGAATAGCCGCTGTAAATTGTCTTAGGAGTTCTATGCAAAACTCTTTTCAAGGTGCTTTAAGCCTTTAGTAATGGCAGCTAGAAATGATATTTTATTGTTTCCCCAATCTAGGTTAATTATAGTTTATAAATAGTGTATAAATACAAAGAAAGAGCCCAAAATAATCAGGGGCAGAGGACAATTTGATTTTTAAAATGCCAACAATTACCCTCTGTCAATTAATTATCGAGTTCAGTAAAAAAAAAAATGAAAAAAGTAATCCTGAAAATGTATTGTTTTATTATTTCCACGATCTAGGTTTACTATGCAAAGAAGAAGAAGCGCATGATACCGGCCCACGGGGATGACACGAGTCACAAGAAAGAGAAGCGACTTTACAACGACGGTTACGACGACGACAACTACGACTACATCATCAAGAACGGGGAGAAATGGAACGACCGCTACGAGATCGACTCTCTCATCGGCAAGGGGTCATTTGGACAGGTAGGTTGTTTGTTAGACTTACATTGATAAGAGTTTTCCTTTCCTTATCTTCATCATTATAAAGCCCGGTGCAGACAGAGCCGACTCTACCCGATCCGACTGGTTTCAATCAGGCTAGAGTTGGGCCCGATCGGTCGGATCCAATTTATTGTGTTGAATCGGCCCCAATTGACACCCGACTGTCTCTCGACTGGCAAAATGTGTGTCGTGAGGCACTGAAAACTGAGCCGATCCGAATGAAAACCAGTCGAATCGGGTCGAGTCGGCTCTGTCTGCAGAGGGCTTTAGATTCCTCACCCCCATACCTCATCGACCTCCTTGTCATAACTATCTGCCTTATTTTTCGCCTTTTTGTATCTCAGTTCTTTTTCTTTTCCCTTATTTCTCTGTTTTGATCTCCTTCAAAAATTATTTTCCCCTTAACTTATCCCCTCTGCTTCATTTCAAGCTAGAACATATCCCTTTTTGGCCAATAGATGGGGTAGTTTCATTTGTATGTCTCAATGGTGCTCCCCATAATTCTAGTCCCATACCTCAGTTGTTATCATACCATTGTGAGATGAATCAATTAAAATCTTCTGTTTGGAGAAGATGTGATAACCATTGTGTTGTATCACTCCCAACCCACCCGTCCTACTTCTCCATTCTTCCACTTTGTTTGGGGATATTTGGTTAATGTTTGTTAGCCCCTTGCTTACGGGAACCGGGTGGGCTGTGTACAAAGTCTATGGGAATATCAATGTTTGGAATATGCCCACTTGCATGTCATACCAGTGTGTGCACTTTCTATGAACTTATGATTGAATGAACATTATGTTTTTTTTATGAGCAGTTTGTTTGGCTCTCTGTGGATGTTTAGTTTGACATTGTGTCATTTTTTGTGTTGATTATAAATGTATGAATGGAAGATAAGGATGGGACAAGAAGGTGTAATATATGTGTACATTACCAGTTACTATATATTCTTCAAGACCCCAAACTGCAGCATCTCAATATTATTAACATATACTGTAAACGTAATATTCGCGGTGCATTAATGTTTGCGCTAGATTTGGCGAGCGGGAATTCTGAAACCTGCAAAAATATATCCATGATTTTCAGTTATTCCAAATGTGTGAAGAATGAAAATGGAGCATACGGTGCATCGTGCATTGGTGTGTACGTGTACATAATGTGTGGTGGGCGAGTGTATAAACGCATGCAGTGCCTCTCCCCATCTAGCGCGCATGATGTTCCATCGGATCATGCAATATAGTTTTGAAAGATTCAATTTCCTTCCATGTAAACTATGTTTGCTAACGATGTTTATGTTCCTCTTGGAAAGGAAAAATAAATGAACATCTAAGTGCTCGGGGCGAATTTAAATGCATTGAAATAGGGAGACTACAAAAAAGTTATAAACTTGTAGGCAGTAGAACCCGCAAATGTCTTTTTTGTGCTGCTCAGGGGGAAATATTAATCGGTGAATATAACCACGTTTGCAGTACTACAAAACTTAAATTCAGAATGCTTTGTTAATCATGAAGGGCTTGCTAATCCAAAGGATAAAGGGGTTAGTCCAGAAGGAAATTCCTTCACATTTCAGACCTCCTTGAATACAAGAGGATGAAAGGATAAATAAAGCCCCTTTGGCTTTAGTATGTTAAGTTTGAATAGGAAGCCCTGTATGTATCTTTCATTGTAGACCAGTGAGAGAAAAGTCTGTATTTTGTTTCATAATTTGGCATTTAGTTTATAATATACAGTACAGAACTCGTGGGAACTAGGGGGTTACTATTATTCTCTGGAAAGAGAGATTTGATAAGAGTCCAGAAAAAGGGTGAAAATTGAATTGAAATAGTTTCCAGAATAAAGAAGAGTGAAGTGAAATTACAGAAATAAAAAAAAAAAAATGCATCCATTATTATTTTGAAGAAAGTCTTTTTTTGTGGTGAGGAGGATCATTCTTATGTAACAGTTAGACCCTTGTGCAGTATGGGAATAGTGCAGGTGGTGTTGGTATTTGAAACATGTTTTGTATCCCCATTTACATACAAACCCTCTTCAGTTACAAATTGTAGTGTTTTTCTCACCCCTACAATCCCCTTAAGATGAAAGGAATCTTTAATCCTTAAGCAGCTCTGTAGAGAAATCATTAACCCTGACTTTAGCAGCGAGTGGTTCTAAGTATATCAGCCGAACATCAGTTGGGAAATTTCCTCAAAACTGTTCAGGGGCCCGTTGCAGAAAGAGATACAATCAAATGTAAGTTACAATTAATTTTAAGTCATATCATGTGTTCTTAATGAGCAAATCTGATTGGTTTGAAATGCGCACATTTTCTGACTTACAATTAATTGTAGCTCTTTCTGCAATATGGACTGGTCCCCAAAATACTCGGCCAGGCAGGGTCTATGGAAAATGGGTAATACCCAACTCAAGATGATTCTTCTTAGGATTAGTAGGCTTAAGCTGCAGGTTTCATTTGTAAACTAGCCACAATCCTCTCAAGTCTTTTGAGACCAACAAGTTAGAACAGTTGGTGTCCCCTCCCTTTGTTTGTAATCCTTCACAAAACAAAGGGTCCACCCCTCTCCCCCCAAGCGGATAAAGATTTTGCCTAGCACCCAATTCAAACCCATTTAACCCACATACCCAAATATACCCACTCTATGTAGATGTATTGTCAGAGTGTGTGTACAAAGTAAATGACATATTCAGGGATTAGCTGCAAAAGGGTTTAATTACTAGATATTGTACTTACCCCCCTTTATACTGATGTGGACCCATGGAGTGGGTACAACAATACTGTACTCAGAGGACTGTACTGAATTTGGAAGAAGAAGAAGAAGAAGTGTCCAGTGTATACATGCAAAGTACAAGTAAATGAAATATTCATAGATTAGTTGCAAAAGGGTTTACAAATGTTATGTACTTACCTTTTTCATTTAGTGGTTCAAGCCTGGTCATGTCTGTATAACACACAGTCACCACAAAGGAATTTTTAGTGCAGGTCTCACCTTGTCTGTGGAAAGTTTATAGCCACAAATAGTCTTCTCACATTCTCTTAGCCAAGTGTTGTATTTAATCTCTTTCTTTCAAATTGCCAATTGAGGAACTATATTTTTGGGGCTAGAAAAACTAAGAGAAAAGTGTAGTCCCATCCTATAGACAAATGCGTGTGGGGGTTGAAGAAACAAACCATGTTTGCGCAGTTAATAATCGAGGCATTTATTTCTTTGTTTAGGCATTTACATGTGTTGGAAAACGCGTCCCAACATGTATTTGTACTGTGCGTAGGCTCATTCAGCTAAAAAGAGAGACTTGTTGATATATAAAATGTTGCTGTTATTCAGTTCCTTCTCATATTGGAGACCACTTTGAGCTAAGTTTGAAGTGACGAGCAAGGACCATTTTGCTGAATTTTGAAGTCTTGCTTGGATTATAATTGGAATATCAGCATAATTATTGCCACCGGAGAAGTTTTCACAGATAATGAGGATGCTTTAATTATGTGTGTGTTGTCATCTGTGACGATAGTCGTTTGACTGTGACAGGTTATTCCAAGTGTAACTATTGTATTGACTGTCAGTGCAATAATGGAGCTTTCATCTGATGTTATTGACATAGCCCTCAATGAGCAGTTTGCATCAAACCAGAATAAAAACAAAATGTATTTTTCGAGGGCTACTTTCTAAGCTTGCCCGCATAGCACTCTAAAATTTGTTTTGCATTGAACTCTATAGATGCAATTTTACTGGGGCTCTTTTAGCACTCTGAAATTTGTTTTGCATTGAACTATAGATGCAATTTTACTGGGGCTCTTTTGTGACTTTCGGGGGGCTCTTCTTGGCATTTTGGGGGCTAAAACGCCCTGAGCCCCCGTGTACTTTTGTGACTGCATCAAACAGGACGACTGTGAGCTGAGCTGTGCCCAATCCTGGCCAAACATTGGATGAGCAGATGATGGACACGATAGAACCCTATCATTAAATCTCTTGTTGCGACTGTCTTTGTTGAATTAAATAAAGACTTCTTCATTATTTGCATTGGAAACTGTTAGATATGATCAGAGTTACATGTGCACACTATAGTATGATGATTGCAAAGATAAGGGAAGTTTGCTACATCGCGCACCATTCTGGAGGCAATTGCACTACATGTAGCAGTAACGATGATCATGCTTTTGAATGCAGGCACATTATATAGTTACCGAGTGCTTAGAACTTTCTGAAAGAGATATATATTTGATGTGATTAATTGACTGATGTCGATTCTACGTGTAGTTACAAAGTGCCTGGAATTTTCTGACATTCAAACTGATATTCTCTTGGAGATTCTAGGTCTGGTTCAAAGAGATAAAATGTTGAATTTAATCTCGGATGCCTAGAAATTCTTCTCAGATGCCTAGAACTTTTGGAGTGATAAGGAAGACGGATATTGGGTTCACCAAGCGTCATTAATAACTTCATTCCATTTGTTCACCCCTTAAGTGAATTTGATTATAGTTACAGAGTGCCTAGAACTCTCTGAAAGTGAAAGTGATGTGATAAATGGACTGCTGTCGATTTTATGTGTAGTTTTATTAAAGGTGCCTGGATTTTTCTGAGATGATACCTAAACACATGAATTATATAACCCCGGTGGTGTCAATCCTCGCAAAGACTACATTTTTATAAAACAGTACGTACTCTTCCACCCATGGGATTGCGAGAGACGAGTTTATGATGAAGGGTCAGTTAGAAAGCAGTCACCTGAAATAATTATGTGAATGATACCAGAACACATTAATTATTTAACCCCTTACTCCTGTCAGTCAGTGCACGGACTATATATGTATATTTAGTTGATATACGTACTGTTTTACCCATGGGGATTGCGAGAGTTTATGATGAAGGGACAGTGGGTAACCAAACTCCTCAAACAATTACGTGAATGATACCAGAACACATTAATTATTTAACCCCTTGGGTGTCAATCCTTACAAAGACTGTACATTTGATATACGAACTGTTCTACTCATGGGATTGCGAGAGTTCATGATGAAGGGGCGCACGGGGACCAATCTCCTGGCCGTACTGCAGGGCATTGACCTGTATGCTGATGAGCCGCGGCGCTGTAGTATCTTTGAGGAGGGGGTGTTGTGGAGATACCAGATCGTATCGGTCGTTGGGAATGGAGTGCACGGCAAGGTAACGCACCTGTCGCCAGAAATGTTAATGTTCAACTTTGTTTGTCTGTCTGGATTTATGTGTGTGTGTACACATGGTTTATATTATGTGTTTAATACTGAACTACTATCATTTATGACAGTGTTCTGTGCAGCTTTCAGATACTATTTGTTGATTGTAACTCTCCTGTCTCCAGAATTTTTTTTATTTTTTAGTTAGTCCTTTTCTTAGGTATATGCTTGTCTGTTTTAGTTAGGTTGTTTGAATGGCTGGTCAGTGGTTTGATGGATTGATTTGTCAGTTTGTTTGTTAACTTTGTTTGCTTGGTTGGTTGGTTGCCGATGAGCTCAGATGCTGTAGTATCTTTGAGGAGGGGGTGTTGTGGAGATACCGGGTCGTATCGGTCGTTGGCAATGGAGTGCATGGCAAGGTAACGCACCTGTCGCCAGAAATGTTTGTTTGTTTGTTTGAGGGTATGGACGTGTGAATGTGCACGGTTTGTCTACGATATCTTTGTTATGAAGTATCATTCTGGACAGTGTCCTATAGTGGTATGAGATCCTATTAGTTGATTGTAACAGTTTTTATTTTCACCTAGCAAATTGTTTGTTTGTGTGTGATTGGCTGGTCAGATTTATTGTTTATCAGTTGTTGTTGGGTTTTTTGGGGGTTGGTTGATTGCTGTATGATTTGATTGATTTTTTCTTCTTTTGGTTTGGTTTTTACACATAATAAAACAATTTCAAAGGCAACAGTTTGAAAAAATGTTGCGACTTCTTGCACTGTCTCAGGAAATATTTGATTGATAAACGATCGCTATGCAGAGTATCTTAGATTGGCTGTGGTGGAGATATGATCAGATTAGATGCATGGGTAGTAATGCATCAGATGGTATCCTACTAATTTCTTCCTCTACAGCGTCTAATAATCTCTCTTTTATAGTCTCTTTCACTTGTATTTGTTTCTATTATCAATTTATTTAGGTTTGTGTGTGTACCTTACGTGAGTTATGCTTTTCCTAACTTTTTTCAGAACCATTATAATGTTTGTATAAGTCGGTTCAGTTGAAATGTATGGACAAGTCACGAATGCAATGTAGTTCAGTTCAATGTTCCCTCAATCGTTCCTTATTATTGCGATAAAGTACACTTGTCTTGCCTGGAATCAGAGTGATAAATATCAACCTGGAACCTGTTTCAAAATGGTGATTCCGGGCTAGCCAATTATACTTAAAAGCAATGGTTAGGAAGTAACTTACTTCCAGGGTACCTTAACAATGTTATCACATTTACTTGTCAGTTTTCAGGCGTGTACCCAACTTTTCTTTTCATTTCATTAACTAATTGATCGATAAGGAGTGACATTTGTTTTGTGTAAATTGTGCAATGTTCCTTGCACTTACCTTTTGGTTGTACTTTTAGTACATTTTCACATAGTGTCATAATATTAATAACCCAAAGCCGAGATATTTTTTCCATCGTAGTATGTCGGACTGATGGGGGGGGGGGGGGTAGGGGGTGAGCCCTCCCACCCCTCCACCCCTGTTGCTACACCCCTCGCCTCCTATTTGATGTATTTGTTTAACTATTTACAACTTTTTTAAAACATGCTTGCTTACAGTTGATTCTATCACACCTGACGAAGTGTTGCAGCGGCGCACAAAACGTCGTGATCTTTTAGATTCCTTGTTGACCATACATTGCGAGACAAACGAATATCACTAGCGATATAATTTCCGATATTTACAACTTGATTAAATCTTTTACTCTACATAATACAGGTTTCAAAAGCATCTGAACACCAAGGGCAGGATGTGCACTGTATTCTGTAAGATTAACAATAAGAAATTATATCTCAAGCTATAAGTTATTAGCATTTGTTTCTGAATCGTTTGTCTTTCAGGTGGCGAAGGCGTTTGACCATCAAGAGCAGGAGTATGTGGCGATCAAGATCATCAAGAATAAGAAGCCATTTCTCAACCAAGCGCAGATCGAGGTCCGGTTATTAGAACTCATGAACAAGCATGATGCAGACAGCAAATATTACATAGGTAAGATCAAATAACAGATGACGCTTACAAGTAGGACAGATGTTTCACTTAGTTATCTAGTATGAAATGAAATGAAATGTATTTACCAAACAACAACATCGTTAACAAAAAGTGATATAAATCACTGCGTAGTCAAAAGTAATAGAACATTATAGTTGGTTAAAAAAGAAGTATAACAGATTATAAAATGATAAAAAGCCATTTCTCAACCAAGCACAGATCTTCAGTTAACTGATGACTTGACTAACAGCTTGATTACAATTTTTCCATTATAACAAACAAACTATCAGAACTTTGCCCTGATCTAATGAAAAAATAAAACTGTTATTTTATGGTTCTCAATTATGGCTAACTTGTTTTCTTTCTGTCATCTTTTTCCCTTGCAGTGAAACTGAAGCGGCACTTCATGTTCCGCAACCATCTCTGTCTGGTCTTTGAGCTGCTGTCGTACAACCTCTACGACCTCCTGCGCAACACAAACTTCCGCGGCGTGTCGCTCAACCTCACGCGCAAGTTTGCGCAGCAGATGTGCACCGCCCTGCTCTTCCTGGCGACGCCGGAGCTCAACATCATCCACTGCGATCTGAAACCGGAGAACATCCTGCTGTGCAATCCCAAGCGCAGCGCCATCAAGATCATTGACTTTGGTAGTTCGTGTCAACTAGGACAGAGAGTAAGAATTGATAATGATAATATGCTCGATTTATATAGCACCTTTTTTGGTCTTTACAATGATATTATTACCCGGTCAACAGTCACTCAGGATCAATCCCTCTCATTTTTGCCCTTTCCCAAAAATGTTTCCCCCCTTAACTGTACTTCCGAAGCACAGTGAGATCAAGATCATTCAAATGGACTTGGGTAGTTTGTGTCAACTTGGACAGAGGGTAAAAATTAGCCCCCTTTATTACACCTTAGATCCATCTCGGTACCACATCTTTTGGTGTCGGTTGTTTACACCCTTTTCCACTCACTTGCACTAAACTGAAAGAGCATTGCTGTCTAAACAAGTTAAATTACATTTGTTTTAAGTTTTAAGTTTATACCTGAAAAAAAAAACATGTACCTTTTAAAATGCTGCATGTAATGAACAAACTTGCCAATCAGTATCTTACAAGGTCTTGTTTGACATATCATATGACAAGGTTCCTTTAAACAAATATTATACTTTAGTCCCTTTCTCATGGTATGATCTGTCATTCTGATTTTACTAAATGCTTTTTAATCTCTCTAATTTGCAGATATACCAGTACATCCAGAGTCGCTTCTACCGGTCACCCGAGGTCCTACTGGGTATATCCTATGACATGGCTATAGACATGTGGAGCTTAGGGTGTATACTAGTGGAGATGCATACGGGAGAACCTCTATTCAGCGGGTCGAATGAGGTAAGAACATGGTGATAGTGGTGTTGATGGTGGTGATGGTGGTGGTGGTGGTGGTGGTGATGATGATGATGGTGGTGGTAGCTGCGATGGCGATGATGATAATGAGGAGAAGGGGGAGAAGTGTTGAATTATAGCAGAATACTGTATATATGATACATTTCCATCACATAAATTAATTTGTTGTTCTTACAATTTTTGTTTTATAACAGGTGGATCAGATGAATAAGATAATTGAGGTGCTAGGCATGCCCCCCACACACATCATAGAGCAGGCCCCCAAGGCTCACAAGTACTTCATCAAGACTGAGAAATGCTGGATGCTCAAGAGGAGTAGAGACGGGAAGAAGGTTTGTGATTGAATGCATTTTGTGATTATTGTTTATAGCCCGGTCACATATCAACGGATTGCGTAAACGGACGTCAAACGGAGAGCTAAATTTTCCATCCGTTCGTCTCCGTTCGTATGCGTTTCTTGTCCGTTCCTTGTCCGGTGATGTACGTTGTTCTATGTTTTGTACATAAAGCAATGGAGACGACTTTCATCACCGGATAATTCATTTCGCAAATTTTCTATTCGTTGGGCATTCGTTTCCGCTATCCGTTGATATCTGACCGGGCCATAAATGATGCACTAAAACAAAATTGCCCAACAACTCCTGTTTGTTTTGCAGTAAGATTAACACTTGGCATCCTATCAGAATGTTTTTCTTGTAATTTGTATCTAAATTTCAACATTTCTTCATTCTTACGCTGTTTGTAGATTTTTAGGGCAGATAGTAACGATTGTTTTTTTCAGCCAAACTAGCTCCTCCCTATAACCATATTTTCCCCAAACTACACAATATTCAACAAAGAAATTTTGAAAATGTGTATGCATAGTGCTTTAAGGATTGGCATGTGTTGACCACAAGATGGCGCTGTACCATATTTCTCAATACTATCGTGAGCGTTCCACCAACTTCTAAGTGAGGGAAGCAGGTTCACGTTGGGACTAGCGGTTGTTTCTTGTTTAGTGTATAGAAGTAACCTTTGTTCAATTTGTTATGCATATTACTGTATCACATTTTATTCAAAAAAATGGTTTGAAGAAATAATTATATTCCTTTATCCTTCTGCAGTACAAGAGCCCGGGGACGAGAAAGCTTCATGACATTCTTGGAGTGGAGGTTGGTGGGCCCGGTGGGAGGAGAGCAGGGGAGCCCGGCCACACAGTCTCAGACTACCTCAAGTTTAAGGACCTCATTCTAAGGTAAGCAAGTCCTCATTGTACTGATAGATAGTAATGAGTTATGAAGACAAGATGAAAGTGGGAGGGGATTTGTTGACATTCTTGGAGTGGAGAGGTTGGTGGGCCCGGGGGGAGGAGAGCAGGGGAGCCCGGCCACACAGTCTCAGACTACCTCAAGTTTAAGGACCTCATTCTAAGGTAAGCAAGTCCTCATTGTACTGATAGATAGTAATGAGTTATGAAGACAAGATGAAAGTGGGAGGGGATTTGATGACATTCTTGGAGTGGAGAGGTTGGTGGGCCCGGGGGGAGGAGAGCAGGGGAGCCCGGCCACACAGTCTCAGACTACCTCAAGTTTAAGGACCTCATTCTAAGGTAAGCAAGTCCTCATTGTACTGATGTAGATAGTAATGAGTTATGAAGACGAGATGAAAGTGGGAGGGGGTTTGGGTCGAGCCCTGCATTATTGAAAGCCGTTAGTTTCTTTGAAACAATCAATTAACATTTCTTTTAAAAGGCATAAAATGTTGATTCAAATCATTGATATTTTCTATTGTCAAGGAGATTTCATGTTCTTAATGTAACTTTTATGAAAAGTCTAAAATAGTGCATTTTTGCTTTTGAATATATTTTTTATTCCGAAGCTACTTCCCTTTTCCCCCTTATAAATAAACGGCACTCTTTCTTCAAGAGCACAGTAGGTGTCTAGCACGTCAGCTCTCTAGCTGAGAATTATTCTTTCCCCCCTTATATAGAAATTCAACCACAATTTTATCATTCTTTCTCACTCATAGGATGCTTGAATACGATCCTGCAGTAAGGATAAAGCCGTACTACGCCCTGCAACACTCTTTCTTCAAGAGAACGGCAGACGGCAGTACCAATACCTCCAACAGCACGTCGGCCAGTCCAGCCATGGACCAGGCGGGGACGCCTCCAGCTGAACACTCTTCTGGTTCAAGTTCAGGTAATGCAACATGTTCTTTCTTAATCAAAGAAATCCTGTACAGTAGCTTTTTTTTCTTTCTTTCTCAATTTCAATTTAATCTTGTCCTAGAGTGGGAAATCTGTTTGCATACATGCATTAAAGGGACATTGTCCAAATCCTCAAAATTCTAGCGGTTCCCTTATACCTTGTTGTATTCGTATTAACAATAAAATCATGGGACAGGTTTCGGTTTTTCAAATTTCCCTTTCGTTACAAAGATATGTAAGATCAAAGTATTCAGATAAGAAAAACTCCGGGCGAGTTTTTCTTCTGTGTACAAAGTGAGTGCAGTGAGTTATTGAATATCACTTTGCATTTTCGCTCATTACTTGGCCATGCAAGGTCCATTTGACTTGACATTTTCACACAATACCCTGTGGACATATGAGATAACAATAATATACATTGCATCAACCATTCATCACTTTTTGCACATGTCAACAAAGTTACTAGATCCCTTTAACTTGAATTAATCTTCAACTATGCATCATAATTTACCATAAAATACATATATATAAATAAAACATTCATATTGATAATTATAATATCACATGAACACATTGCTATTCATTTTACATAATTGTTCGTCTATGAATTCAGTTCATGAAAAGACCAATCACCGTTTGATTGTTTCTTGACTTTCCCCCCAAAAGATACAAAATATCAACTTTCAATAATTGTGATTAGGATTTGTTTTCATTTGAATTAAGTAGACTATTAAAATGTGATGTTGTAAATTGTTCCTAAAATTTTCACAGTGGTGTTTGGGGTCTTACAATTTATCAGACAAAGTCACTATTCAAAAATGTGTGTCGCAAGGCACTGAAAACTGAGCCGATCCGAATGAAAACCAGTCGAATCGGGTCGAGTCGGCTCTGTCTGCAGAGGGCTTAACATGTGGCACTTGTACAACCAAATGCTTTCTTTACTTATTATCTGTACTGCATTTCAACTGAGGTTGTCACTATCATGCAGCTTCATCGCTAAAAGTTTACATCAAAATATATTTTTGAACCTGAAGGCCCTTACTTACTCCGTTTCACATTCTCTCCCCTCCACCTTCTACTTGTGCGATTGTCCAGGAGGAGCAACAGGAGGCTCGGGGTCCGGTGGTCGTGCCCAGTCAGACCCCACTCACCAGGCCAGTAGTTCAACCCACGCCGTAGGCCACCAGCACAAGCACCCCGGCAGTGCGGCAGGCGGTATGGACTACGAATCAATGTCATCGCACTCCAGTCTAACGTCCGGGATGTCGAGCGGCGACGTCGCGTTTGGTTCCTCATCGGGCAGTGCTCACGGACACTCTAGCTCGCACACGTACCCTCACTCGCATTCCCACAGCGGCAGGCGGCACCATGCGCACCACCCGCACACGCAAAGCCTCCCGTCGCCCGCGAATCCCGTCGCTAGTACGGTAAACCTCTCGCAGACTGTGTTACAGGCACCGGTAGTGACAATAGGTATACAGAGTATACCGATGACTATGGGTATGCCCCACGTGCATCAGGCGGGGGTTGTAACGACGCCCGGGTATGTGTACTCGTCGCATAGCTCGCTGGAGAACACGCAGAGTAGCTCGTTAAGCAGCGGATCGCTCAACCTTGGTTATGCAATAGCCACCGCCCCCCAACACCCCTCCTCACAACAACAAACGCTCGTAAACAATCCGCACTTACACGGTGTGACGACGGGGACGGGGGGTATCGCGTTGACGAGTAATATCTCGGGTCCGACGAACGTCCCGGGGACTTATGCTTTTGCTGTACCGGTGCAACCCGCGGTCAACGCGAACCTTGTGAACTCGCAAACGCCGCGACAAGGGGACGATTCGCCCATGGTTGGCGTGTGTGTGCAACAGAGCCCGGTCGCGTCGCATTGACCGTGATTGTACATACGCACAGACGTTTTCATCCATTTATAGCTGCAGATCCGTTTTTTATGATTTTTGTTTGTTTGACTTCTCTTGTAGATAGCCCATGAATGAGTTGCATTTGATCTCTTCTTCTTCTTCGTCATCTTCATCATCGTCTCCTGCCGCATTGCGTCAGACACGCAGCATCCGTGTAAAGCGTAAATATCCGCGCTGATTGTCCATCGTATTCTCAGCGTCTGTGTAAAGCGAAATAACTTGGTTGATCGTCCATCTAATTTGCAACGTCCACGTATCGAGGAAAATAACTACGCTGATCATCTATCGGATTCGCAGCCTCCGCGTCTAGCGAAAGTAACCGCGCTGAATGTCCATCATGAAGAAATGATCGCATACTACACGTCGAATAATGTTTGCATCGGCTGGAAATGATGGAAAGCTGCATCGTTGTCATCCTACGAAATTTTGCGATAAAAGAGCGCATCGGCCGCAAATATTGGAACGCCGCTTGTCACCCCCTGCAATGTTGCGATGAAATGATAGTGTGTACCGCCGCAAATGAAATGCTACAGTGCAATCGAGACGCACCGCTTTCCAATCTATTTGATCGATTGGATCGCTGCTCATGGAAGGTTGTTTATTGATTGCCCTTTCTGAGCAGTCTGAGTGGTGCCCATAAAAGGTTGTTAACAGGAAATAAATTGTATTTGTGTCCTCCGATAAGGAAACAAGGTTTTTACCAGAAAAAGGAATCAAGAATTTGAGGGACAAACGGAGATCATGAATTACTATCCATGTCTTGTATCCTGTTTTTATATCTTTGTATCATATAATAATCTTTGTAATTTTTAATCCTGACAGTCACAATTTCCCCCCTAATTATTCTATTTATGTGATTCTAGTGAATTTGGGTGCAGAATATTTTGAGCAGTCACATTTTTGTTGCTGCCGGTGAGTTAGCCGGTGAGTACTAACTCACCGGGGACTACCCCCCCTTCTCCCACTTTGCAATTTGCATCTTGGCTTCCTTAGAAGAAGTAAACTTGCTGTAGGTCGTCCAAAATTACCTCTATTCTTACCGCCATGAAAAATGAGCAATTCATCATTCTTTTAAAACTTTTTTAATAAGTCTGTGTATGTTGAGGGTAAAAACTCACGAAATAAGGAATTATACCCTGACTAAGAAATTAAGAATTGAAAAATGATCAAAAGTTGCAGCTGAATAACCTTTTAACATGTCTTCTTCTTTTTTTGGTTGAATTTTTTTTTAATTTAGGTTTTTATCATGAAGTGCATGTATCGTAAAGGATGCTAATATCCATATTTTAAATTGTCCATAAAAACTATTTATCTTCAGAAAAATAGCAGTCATTTTCTAAAAGCAATATTTCAGCTGAATGCTAGTGATATTTTAAGTGTTTATTTGCAAATCACTTCCGACTGCAAGCATGATTTTATTTTGATAGTTTTTGATGATTTTTTTCTAAAAGAATGAATCATTTATGCAAATTGGTCACTACTACCCATTTTAATCAATCTTGTATAATGCATTTTATTCTCCAATGGCTAAACTATCTCTTGTTGTGCTCAAATATTTGAGTAAGTGAGAAAAAGAAGAGAATAAATGCATCCCTTTTTAAAACACCATTTTTAATCTGTACTATTCTGCCAAACCTGGTGGCTTATGCTTTGTTTTTATTAAATACACATATGTCTCTGTGTTTTCAAATCCTATTCATTCATTCAGCGTACAAACATGACCATTATGAGAATGTTTTTAAGGGCATTTTTCTTATTCATAACTGAGCATATTACAATGATGATATATATCAACCATCTATACTAACTAACAACTATGTTACTGCCTTTAATCAGTATTAAAAGGTTACATTTAATTTTTTTTAAATGTTTATTCGACATCATAAAGGTAAGGGGGAAGTTGATTAGAAAAATAAGTAAATCAAAGTGTTCTATTGGCAGCTTGAGATACCGTCCATTCTTAAGGAATATCATATCCACAGCATAATGTAATCGTAACTTGCACTCTAATAAATTAAGAATGGTGGATTCAAAGATTGCTTTGGAAATGTCACATTGAGAGATATTGGAAAAGGTCTTCGTTGAGTATATACCATTGTAATAAATGCTACAGAAATAAGCACTTGCCCCTTAGAACAGGGGGTGTTTCATGGAGATTCTAAATGGAACTTAAAGGGATCTAGTAACTTTGTTGGCATGTGCAAAAAGTGATGAATGGTTGATGCAATGTATAGTGCTGTTATCTCATATGTCCACAGGGTATTGTGTGAACATTTCAAGTCAAATGGACATTGCATGGCCAAGTAATGAGCGAAAATGCAAAGCAAAGTGATATTGGGTGATATTCACTAACTCACTGCTTTCACTTTGTACAGGGATGAAAAACTCGCCCGGAGTTTTTCTTATCAGAATACTTTGATCGTACATATCTTTGTAACGAAAGGGAAATTTGAAAAACCGAAACCTGTCCCATGATTTTATTAATACGAATACAACAAGGTATGAGGGAACCGCTAGAATTAAAATTTTATTTTGAGGATTTGGACAATGTTACTAAGTCCCTTTAACTCTTATAACAAATTATGGTACAGTTGTAGCCTTGGAATAAAACATATTCAAAGCAACAAATATAAGTATTTGAGAATTCCAACAAAACAAAATATATCAAGTTTTTCAAGGCTTCTGGATAATAACAAATATAACTTTATTTTATCCAACTTAATGCCCTTCCGAAAGAACCGTTTCCACAATGTTTGCAAAGAAACTAACGGCTCACCATAGTTGTTAGGTCCAACTTGGACATGATAGAGCTAAGTTCAACTTCTAAGGACCTTTGTGAAACACCCCCTGGGCAAATAGAAGTCAGATTTGGACCACGGTTCAGGGGGAAATAAAATAAGAAGATGTTGCCCAAACGGGACAAGAAAAATCTCCACTTTAATTCTGGGTAAATTTGATGCAAGTATTATTTAATCAAACTATTTGGACAAGTGAAATTTCTTTCGGTCAAGTATATTAACAACTTTTTTGGGCGCGTGAATTTTTTATCGCAGGCAATTGTTTGTTCAAGTTTTTAATACAGTTTACTTGCCCAATCGAGCAAGTGCTTGAAAAGTGTTCTGTAGCACCGAGCATCCGTGTCATGATGTTGATGAAACATGTTTGTGATTTTTGGTCAACGTTCAATAACACCTCAATATGCATTCTGTGTAACAGTGTAATGTAAGAACGCATTGTGAGTGGTACGTATGATTAAACTGTGTACGATAGAAAGGCAATTGTAAACAAAAAGCTGGGTGAAATGCTCAACCCAAGTTGAATTATGCTTGAAAGAAAGTTTGAACTACGCTTAAAGGCCTGTCAGGGTTTTGCACACCTTTCATTCATCTCAAATTTTCACTGACATAGCAAGATAAGCATACATATATAGTTCTTCATGATCAAATGCTCAAATAATTAATTTTGACAAAGTGAAGAACCATCTTTTTCACACACAAAAATTGAAGACAGTAGAAGGGGAACTCTAGATGTATGATTAATATTTTACCGTTTGGACTTAAATAATATTATAATTTTTGTTTAAATCCTACATTGGTTGTGCGAAACCCTGGCAGCACCTATAAGTCAGTATATTTCACCAAGCCGGTTGCAATTCTCACGTTTTATTCAATCATCAGTGCACATGTTTATCACATATTGTGTTAAAGATCTATTCTCAAATTCTTATCTGTTCGTGTTTTTTTTTAGATATGGCATCAAACAGATTCTCTTTTCATAATGACGTTGACAATTTGTTGAGTTTTGATTGGTTTTGTGCAAAGAAAGGGTGAAGGAATCGAGAGGTTATATACATATATTGTAGAGAGTCCGAGATGGTGGAGATACATTCAGTGCAACTTTTTTATTTTCAATACTTGATTTCATACTTTTTTTTTTTTTTCGATTTCGTTTTTGTTAAAGTACTATATTGTAGATAGACCTTTTCAGCATTTTAGACAGAACTTGTGTTTTAGTCTGTTTTAGTACCTTTTTCCCCTTTTCACCTTTCATCTACTTCTTCTTCTATTTCGTTATCACAAGACCACTCCTTGTTTTACATTTTATTGCTTAGCATTGGTTTAATTTTGTCACTTTTAGTGTTGGATATTTTTAAAGAGATTATTTAACTTATTTGAACACTTGTCTTCCCCCGCTCTTCTTATGCGACTTTCCATTCATATCACCTTCCTCCTTTCCTTGTTATTTTCATCCTATCCTCGGCTCTTTTCTTTGCTACCCCCCCCCCCTTCTTCTCCGTCTCTTCTCCATCTTTCTCTATTTCCCATTTTTATGCCTCCGCCAACGAAGTGGCCGGAGGCATTATGTTTTCGGGTTGTCCGTCCGTCCGTCCGTCCGTCCGTCCGTCCGTCCGTCCGTACGTCCCGTTTTCGTTCTCGCGATATCTCAAGAACCAGTTGACGGATCAATTTCAAACTTGGTATGAGTGTACATATTGGGGTGACAATGATCTGATTAGATTTTAGAGGTCATGAGGTCAAAGGTCAAGGTCACAGGACTCAATATATATGCAAAAATGCCTCGTTCTCACGATATCTCAAGAACTGGTTGACGGATCAAATTCAAACTTGGTATTAGTGTAGATATTGGGGTGGCAATGATCTGATTAGATTTTAGGGGTCATGAGGTCAAAGGTCAAGGTCACAGGACTCGATATATATGCAAAAATGCCTCGTTCTCGCGATATCTCAAGAACTGGTTGCAAATTCAAACTTGGTATTAGTGTAGATATTGGGGTGGCAATGATCTGATTAGATTTTGGGGTTCATGAGGTTAAAGGTCAAGGTCACAGGACTCAATATATATGCAAAAATGCCTCGTTCTCGCGATATCTCAAGAACTGGTTGACGGATCAAATTCAAACTTGGTATTAGTGTAGATATTGAGGTGGCAATGATCTGATTAGATTTTGGGGTTCATGAGGACAAAGGTCAAGGTCACAGGAATCAATGTATGTGCAAAAATGCCTCGTTCTTGCGATATCTCAAGAACCGGTTGACGGATCAATTACATACTAGGTATGAGTGTACATATCGGGGTGCCACTGATCTGATTAGATTTGGGGGGGTCATGAGGTCAAAGGTCAAGGTCACATGACTCAATATGTATGCGAAAATGGCTTGTAATTGCAAAATTTCAAGAACTGAATGTCAGATTTCAATCAAACTCGGTACCTGTATCATAAAGAGTCAACGTAGCCATAAAATGTTGGGGTCATGAGGTTGAGGTCAAGGTCACGGGACTCATTATACATGCAAAAAATCTTGTAATACCAAAATCTCAAGAACTAAATGTCAGATTTCAATCAAACTTGGTACCTGACTGTTTTTTAGGGAGCCATCGAAGATTGGGATCATATGGTCAAGGTCACAGGACTCAAAATATAAGAAAAATTAAATCAGTGCATGTTAATTTGGGCATATTAAAATCGCGTGATAGCGGAGGCATAATTTTCGATTGCGCGCAATCGAAGATCCATCTAGTCTATCTTTCATCTTTCTCTCTAGCTTTTCTATTTTCTCTCTCTATCTCTCAACTGTGAAAATATATTTCTGTTCCTTTGAAAATTGTAATTTTTCAACTTTTAATCTCTAGCTTTTCTGGTTTTCGTTCCCTCTCAATTTCTCCCCCTCTTACTTTTAAATACCATTTTACTTTTAAATTTCCATATACCTTCTTTCAAACTCTTCTACTCTTCTCTCCCTCCCCCCTCTCTCTTCCTTTTAGATATCTTCTTTTTCCTTTACATTATCATCCATCACTTTCTCTCCATCTTCCACCCTTCCTTTCCCTGCTTCATTGTTTTCCATGCGTTTTTAACTCGAGCCAAGATAGTTGACAACTAGGGAGACCGCCACCAACGAGGCTGTGATAGCCTCGTTGGTTAGACCACTAGGACACTAATCCAGAGGTCGGTGGTTCAAAGCCCTGGCCACTGTCAACCTATCTCCGCTCCCTACCCGTGATTGCTATTGTTTTAAATTCATGTACATTGCTGAACAGAGAGAGTTGTAGAGAAATGAGAGACTAATTTGAGAGAAATTGTACAGATTCCGATTTGGATGTACTTATTTTTGAATCATGTAAATATACTAAATTATGAGAGAAGAGGGGAAGGGGAACGATGGCAGAGGTATTGAAATCTAAAAAAAAATATGTGGAATTTTATCTTATTATGAATATTTTTTGAATGGCAGATGGATTCGTGCAGCCGCTATGTAACTGTTTTTATTGACAATGATTGTTGGAATAGGCACCTATGTAACTCTCTTATTGACAATGGTTGTTGGAATATGCACCGTAACACACATTTCTATAGCGATGTGATATGTATGGTGTGTATAGAGATATCTTTCCTAACTAGTTGGTTTTGGTATACCCTGCAATCTCTGTAGACACCAATCTGTGTATATGTTGGGGGGACTAGTCTTGAACGAGTTAACATACTGTTACACTTCAACAGGGAAGCATTTTTTTTTTTTTTTCTGTGCACATTTTGCAATGGCATTACATATTTTTGTGTTTACAAAAAATGTGTTGCTTCGTTATATTTCAGGGTGAATTACAACTATTTATTTCATTGCCTGAAACTTTATATGCAATATCTTTTTTCTTTTCTTCATAATTCAAAAGAAAGAGTGAAAACAAACATGGAAATGGATTTTTGGAAGGGGTGGAGAGTTCAATGTATTTAATGTGAAGCACTGAGGATTGTGTTAAGCAGTCTGGGGGAATTATTAACAGTGCACAGTTTTGGCAAATGGAAATGTGTGTGTGTAAGAGTAGAACCAGCACTAATATTTGTGTGCAACGAGTATTTGTTAATTACACAAAATTGTTTCAGCACTGGAGTTTGTTACAAAGTCTTACTTGTTCGCAGTTGAAGCAAATTCTGTTTAATCAACCCACTACCTGTATGCTTCTGTTACAAAAGATAAATGTTAATGTCAACAATTTGTCAAAGATTGAAGTTTTTCTTCAAATTACATCCCAAGAATAAAAAGAAGTGTTTTGATGGTAGCATGCCATTTTAAAAGCATTCTCAAGTTTCTGTAAGCTTTTGTATTGGTCTTATTCTGCTTACATTCATTATAAAGGTGTTTTTCATCAATAATATTGACAGATATGGGGGTTTATGAATTATAGATAATTTGTAAGAATGTTGTTCTTAATTAATACAAAGAATTAAAGTGTATGACATACAACTTTGATTGGGGTGGTTCTGTAGAGTTGATACAAATAATTGTGTACATTGGTGCACTGGAGCAAGTTAAGTTGGAAGAAATTGTTTCTGACATACTTTTAAATAAAATAACTAACATAATATGTTACTACATTCGTGCGTCAAAGAGTGAAAATCATAATATTTTCATTTCATTCTGTATTCCAATTTATTGAAAAATACGACAGCATCATTACGTTTCACCCAAGTTAGAAAATATCCGCTTCTCAGGCCTGAGGAGAGGTTGAGAGATTCGTGCCTCTAGTAGAATTTTATCACCGTTTACACCGTTCTTATCGGTTTACTGCGTGTAACCGGAGGAGATTATCTCTATAATACCACTAGGTCTCGGGGGGCAGTTAACAGGGCATGGAATGTTGACGAAAGCTATTAAAATGGTTGAGTTGATTTCCACCGTGGTGGAGATCACGGCTAACTTAGTGAAACGTAATGATAAACAATAAAACACAATAAAATACACCCACAAAAAACAGTTAAACAATTATACATAATCTTCATGGTATAAAAACAAATACATAAGGCTAAGCTTTAACAATAATCTCCTTGGGTTAGTGCCATAGCTTCTAACTATTTGAAAAGCCAAGGGTAGGCTTGTTTAAGTATTCCCACTCCTTAAATAGTAGCTATATGTTGTGAAGTGTGTTCACAAGGGTAATTGAATTTTTAAAGATAAATTACAGCTGATTTCACACTTCAGTCATGGTTTATGAGCAATTTCATGTCCAAATAGTGCACTTTTTACCAAATGGATGGGCATTAATTTAAACGGGTCTCGTGTCCTAACCTCACCAAACACTACACACAACATGGCCCGTTACAGAACGAGATGCAATCAATTGTAAGTTACAATTTTAATTGCAAGTCGGATCCTGTGACTAAATGTGCATTTTTCTGACTTACAATTACTTGTAACTTTCAATCGATTGTATCTCTTTCTGCAACGGGGCGCAGGTCTGTCCCGTCTTTCTTTCACTCTTTCAACCCATATTATTATGCATTTCAAATCATGTTTCAGCTTATCTTTCTCACTAGAAGAGGATAAGTCTAAAACATGGTTTAAAAACCTATTTTGGGGCTAAATTTCACAAAAGAAGTTTAACATGCAAGATATCTAATTTAACTGTACTTGTAGGTGAGAAATGATTATTTAATGAAGTTCAATTCATATCCCAATTTAATTGATAAATATGTCCTGAGAAATCATTCTCGATTTATTTAAAAGGGTTATAGTTTTGTGTCGGGATACGTCTTGTCCAGTGAAGCTCACCTATTTGTGCATGAAATATGTCCTCTTCACTCAGAAATTTTAACCTTATTTTTGTTTTAAAGAAGAGTATAGTCGGGTGTGGTTAAGTCTTGTTCAACGAAGCACAAATTAATGTAGCAAGTTCATTCATAAAATATGTCTTTTCTTGTTCACTCAAGAAATTGTTTCTTGAAGTTAATTGTTCACAATGAATCCGTTCTGCCGCCCCATGTATTTACAGTCGAACCTGTGTATAGCAACCGCCAAGAGGATAAGAGAAATTGGCCACTGTAGACAGGTGACCTTTATTGACAGGTTCCATATCTATTTCTCTGTTGGCAAATTGGTTGCTTTATACATGTTACACACATACACCCACACACACACACAAACGCACATAACCATACAAACAATTTGTTATTAATACATGTCTGTTTTCTACTGTAACCCTTTTTTCAGAAAGAAAACTGTTAAATGAATGAAACAACTACTTTAAATATTTATCTTAAGAATTGTCTGTTGATTATTACAAAAATGATGATAGAACGAAGGAAGTTAAATCTTTTTCAAACATGTGCACTGTAAAAAAAAGTCTGCCCCTTTATTCTTGTTTTTTCTTTCTTTTACATTATTGTACATAGCCACAAAGTATCACCATGCTCAATGAATAAACAACAATTCTGCCAACTAAAGAAGAGACTTGTTTGACGTCTTTTTGCTAATATTTGTGTTCGTTATACCATAGGAATTATATTGTTATTAATTGAGCAATGAAAAGGGTTTCACGGGAACGAAGATAATGATGATATCGTTATGACGATGAAGATGTTGATGATAATAATGGTGATGATGACGATGATAGTGATGATGATGATAATGATTATCAACGATGATGAGGGGCTCTTACCTAAGGTGAGACCTTGAACCCCACCTGCAGCCGCTTGCAGGTATGATACACCCCCCCCCCCCTCCCCTTTGCAGAATTTCTGGCTATGCACTGAACTCTGAAGATGATGTTAACGATGATGAAGATGATGAACATATTTTTCATGACTATGATAATAATGGTGTTGATGATGATAATGGTGATAAAGACGATGATGATGAAGATATTTGTTATGACGATAATAATAATGGTGATGATGATGAAGATAATGATGATAATCGTTACGACGATGAAGATGTTGATAATAATAGTGATGATGAATTGATGATGATGATAGTGACGATGATGAAGATGATCAACGATAATGAGGGGCTCTAAAGGTGAGACCTTGAACCCCACCTGAAGACTATAATGATGCTGATGATAGTGGTAAAGGCGATGATGATGATGATGATAATGGTGAAGATGATGATAATAATGGTGACTGAAGATGATGATTGAAGAAGATGATGATGATGATAATAATGGTGATGAC